>CAKAOH010039004.1:226253-238441 GCA_916701665.1 Sebastiscus tertius
ACTTTTTGCAACTGTATGGACCGCTCGCTGTTTGTCTGTTAGCAGGATTACTCCAAAAGTTTGCGATGGATTTGAATGATATTTTTTGGAGGGGTGGGGTGTGGCACAATTAACAATCCATTCAATTTTGGTGGCGTTCCGGATCATAATCCGGATTCAGGAATTTAAAAAAAAATTCCGATAAGCCAGAACATTAAGACCTCTGGGTATGACACATGCGCAGTGTAACTGATGGCGCGTTGATGATGCATGACCCCATCACGCATGAGAGAGCGGGTGGGGGGGGCAACAACTTTAGATTTGGCGTTTTTTCACATTAAACTTGGTGAAATTACAGTTGAGTTCGACCAAAGCACACTTGGTGATTGTTGGAAAGAGTAATGATGACGGTTTAAGTGAGTTTTCTTTTGTTCTGTCCAGTTTGAATGAAGTGTTTTACGATGCTCCGCTATGTACAGCTGATCTCAACATAAACAAAAATACACCTGGATGATGGTGCAAGCTGAACGGAGAGGGGGGCAATCGTACTCGGGCACCATTGGTGGGGGTCTGCGCTCTCCGAGTGCCATTCTAGTTTTTAATCAAATCCTAATTTACATTTTTTTCCTAATTATTTGAGCCACTCCACAATCTTTCTACATACCCCCTTGAACCTTGGTTGGGAATCACTGATCTAGACTGTGTTTGTGCAGCTTCTTAGCAGGAAAGGATCTCATATGATACGTCATGATTGATCCACTCCATGTGGAAAACCCCAGGCAAGCTTCCCTAAACCCTAAAAAGAGTGTGGGCCTCTACGATGGGAAGTGACAGGTGAAGGATGATAAAAAAGAATTCATCCATCGCCGCTTTGGAAAAAGTGCATTTGAATGGCTAGTGTCCATTTACTTGTCAGCATGCGACTGGTTTCATGGTAAGAGCGGGTTTCTGTGAAGTCAAGTCCTGCACATAAGACGCCAAGCGGCAACCTCACGCTTTGATCTCTTTACCCGCTGTGTATATTTGATCTCATCCTCACTTTGTTGAAGTCTGACTACTGTCTGGCTCACAAGGTGGCAAACAATGGCCTCATGCTGACATGAACATGGTGGATGATTGACATGGAAAACAAGATTTCCACACATGTCCAGGGTTTTCCATTCAGGCGGTGTCATAAAGATTTCTAGCGTTAAGGTGATCTCTTGTGGGGCGTCACGCACCTCTGATAGTTCCTGTTCTGCTACATCAAGGCCTGCCGTCCAGGTGGGAAACAGCATGCCTCCCATTAATCCTCACAACAGGACCCACAGTGGTCCTCTAGTCGGCCCCCCGATCAGCTCCTGACGCTGTATCAAGTCACCTCCACAGGCACAGCGATGCTCTGGTTACCTTCGCGCTGGGAATTAACAGGAACACATGTGTGTCCGGGAAGAAATGGGCCCAATTAGTCAATTGAACCACCTCCAAAATGTGAAAGGAAAGGTCTCTGTTAGTAGAGCAACGCAGTGAATACATGTACTGCGAAAAAAAACGTGAGATGAGTATCAAGGACAGCTCCCCAGCCCTACTTTCTCAGACTATTTCTCAGTACTATACCTGCCTATCAGTATAATTACCACTGGGGTCAGTGTACACCCATCGGCCCTCAGCAGTAATAAATGTTCCATTCCAGGCGTGTTGGAAGGAAACTCCCACTTGATTGAAGGAAAATGCAATGGAACAGTTCCCTGGAAAGATTTCCCCAACTCTTGGCTTCCTGAGATGCGGTTATGTGGTGTCAACATCGCAACTTACAGTGTGCATGACATAACACAGCATTACATCGAACACACTGCTATCCTAAAAATACAGTTATGTACAACATCCACTATTGCCTAAGGGCGTAAGTTTGGTTTCGTGCATTTCTTTCATTTATATCCATTTATATCCATCAAGCACATCAACTTTAGCATTAGCATTATATATTTATTTTTCCAAGAAAATTATGGCAAGGGTTTTTCTCAGCCCTGAGTATTGTCTGCAGATCCTCCTTCCAGGCTGGTCCAAACAATCAGAGGCTGTATCCGACACCGCAAATCACATACTACTGACAAACGCAGTATGCTGTATGTACTGTATACTCGTCAGTAGTATGTAGTATGGAAAGTAAATCGATTTATTTTGTAGTACGTTAGGCCGGGATTCCGGGTTTGTAAAGCGGAAGTAAACAGTATGGACAATAGGAAAGCTTCGCTACTTTACATTACAAAAATGACTGAAAGTGACCGTTCCAGCACTTTGCATTGTGGGATACAGTAGGTGAGGTAGACGGGTCCGATGCATACCGGAGATTTTTTCCGAATCAGTACAACATCCGGGTATTTTTGGCATACTGTAGATTTTGCTTTTGTTCACATACTGCATACCACATACTACATGCTACATTTTGGCCAAATCAGTAGTATGCGGATTCGGATACAGCCAGAGGTTTAGGGTAAACTGTATGTAGCCTGAGAGGTGAAACCCAGGGGGAAACAAAGCCCTCAGATGCTTGTTTTTTTTTTTTTTCTTTTCTATGTATTTCAATTCAAATACAAATTTAAATGTTAATTTTCATGATTTTCTCTTATATTTCTGATTTATTTATTTTTTTGCTTTATTTAAATGTGAAAAGACTACTCTCTCCTCTAAGTGCAAACCAGCTGATTTTGGATTTTGAAAAGACCAAATCCCCAGTAGAATCTACGACCTCGGTATTGTCTAAAAAACTAACCCTGATGATGTCCTAGCGATGTCATCAGAGTTATTTTCGTTTTAATGTTTTTCGTTTTTTTATAGGCTGATTATTTGGCTCCCAGGAGTGCTGCTTACAGCATTGTCAGGGGAGGAGAGCACCCTTTCAGATTGTGTGGTCGTTTGGAACGTGTGCCGGTTCAGAGCTGGCTGACTATTTGACCCCCAGGAGTGATGCTTGCCGTATTGTCGAAAATCGCTCGTTGACTCCAGGGAAGTGAAGAAGAGTTTGGAGGTAACGTTGGTATATCCTGCATCCAGCAGCAAAAGTGAACTGCAGTCAGTCGCATCCTGTAAAGGCCTGCTGTGGATGACATGCTCAACTTAGTCCACAGAGACCTGAAGCCCCACCTTGTACAAAGCGCAGCTGTGCCAGAAGCCAGAAGTGACACGAGAGGGTGGAACTAAGTACAACTGAACACTTTCATGGCCTGAAAACACACTGTGAAAGGGTTAAAGTTCCAAGACGAAAATACGGACAACTCCCAGACCGGACAACGCCGTGGTAGTGACCTGTCAATCACAAGGTAGCGACGCCCTAAAGTATCCCCTGCTTTATGGTCTATTTGACTCTAAATGGGACCATAATTTACTAAATGAACATCATGCTGTATTGAAGAAGACTTGAAACTAACGATTGAGATCATAAACTCATCTTTACAATGTTTACTGAGGTAATAAATCAAGTGAGAAGTAGGCTCATTTTATCATAGACTTCTATACAATCAGACTTCTTTTTGCAACCAGAGGAGTCGCCCCCTGCTGGCTATTAGAAAGAATGCAAGTTTAAGGCACTTCAGCATTGGCTTCACATTTCAGACCCAGAGGCTGCTGCTTCAGACAGACAGAGAGAGATTCCTTGCTTCATAGTTTGGGAGTTAGATATGGGTCTTTACCAGATGAAAAACATTATCAAGTATGGAAAATATAGGATTCAGTGTTTCCAGAGATTGCCCCATAAAGACCTGCTTCAATTTTGACCATTCTTTTTCAAATTGATGGCTTGCATCTCCCCCAACTTTATGGATAATCAACAACAATTTTGGATTAATAAATTGCTGGATTTCATTGAGAAAACCATTGGCTGTAAGATTGAGAATGGAGTATTATACAGTGTGTAATTCAGTCTCACAGACCTTTATGTTTCACTTGTGGATTTTGTGAGTCAGACCATTTTAATAGACACATATAGATTATAATTATCACCCACCAGCTGTGAATATTCAACCTCTGACTTTTAATGTAAATTGAATGCAGAATAAAATGAATGCCCACCTCTGCATGACTACTAGACTACCAGCTATGGTAATATTAGACATAACACACAACAGTCACTGTTAATATTAAAGCAGAGCGCCATCTGTGTTTGAACAAGCATAATAATTTATAAGCTCAAATGTCCTCCTTTTGATAAGTGCAGCAGCCATGTTAAATAGTGACATGGCTTCTTCACCTCCTAAGCAGACCAGCCACAGGCAAATCAATATTTACAGTGTATACACTCAGGTAGAAATAAGGTGATGTGGTGTTCACTGCTTCCTGAAATGTATTTGTTATTGTCAAATTGGGGGGGCTGAGGGCCAGTTTTGTCAGAAAAGCAATATTTACCTGCAAAGAAATGATTGTTTTCTATAATAGTCATCAATTTCAAGGGTTAGGTTAAAGTTTTAGACACGTTTGTCTTTGCGATATTATTAATTTGCAGCCCTGGGCAAAGGCTTGTCTACAAAATCAATACGGCACACACAGGTTACAATTAGGTGGAAATTAATCAGCGCCACCGGCTTGTTCACCCTGTAAATAATCAAGGGGACAAATCCTGCTACCGCCTAGAAACCAAACGGGAGTAAAACACCCGAGTCTGGCGCAATTCAAGGATCAATCAAAAGGCTTTTATGGAAATGGTTGGAAAAGAGAAAGATTCTGAAATCGAGCTGTGATGAATACGCTGGCGGAGGAGAGTGTGCAGGAATCAATAGCAGATGATTCATTTCTGGCGGCGTAATGGTAGCAAGCTGAGTCCCCCAGGAAGTCTGAGCCATTTCCAACATTGTGTGTGTGTGTGTGTGTGTGTGTGTGTGTGTGTGTGTGTGTGTATGTGTTCATATATGAGTAGAAAGGTGGGTGCGTGGAGAGATCTGTGTGTGTGCCCCCTTTTGTGTGTGTGAGTGTTTGGATTCGGGCATTTCTGCATGTGTGTAACCCTCAACAATATCAAGAAAGAGGCACCTTTACACTGAATAGATGCTCCCAACAAAAGATGTATTGGGTGTAGTTTTGACATTACATCTTCATCAGGTAATACTCAACATGGGACCAAGAAGGTTCTGATACATCATCAATATGTCAACATTTAAAACACAAAACTCAAAATAGTTTAAGTACGGTTATCTGTGTGGGGAAAAAAAACAAAACCTTGTTACTGTGGAAGTACTGATCTGCCTCAGAGCTTTTCAGATTGTTCATCGCTTCACCGTCTGTAGCAACAGAGTCAATAATGTAGCTAAAATATGCTAGAGTAGGTTATCCGAGGCCATTTCTTCAGGTCGTCCTCTCATCCCTCCATAGTAGAAGGCAGAGCTATGATCACATTATCCGGTTTGAGCTGTAATAGCTGGTGTTCCCACATGTTTTACTGTTTTTGTTTAATACAATCGCTCTAGGAGAGACGATTAGCGTAGCGTTACCATGGAAAACGGCGGTTCCGGTTCAGTGACGTGCCAGAAGTTGTGACCATAATTCATGCAAGGCTTTATGGGGGGCTAGGAATAAGGTGGATATGGTGCAATCAACTCCTAAACAATCCATGAAAGCAAGATCTTCTGAATGTAGTGACATATATAATGTACAAAATAAATATAGTTTTGGAAAAGTTAACGATAAAATACAAAAAAAGGAACAAATGTAGGCAAGCTATGGACTGGAGTCACTTGACCTGGACTTGTGTCAGACTTGAGAATTCAAATCTGATGACTTTAGACTTGATTAAAATCAAAAAAGACTTGCACCTCAATTGTGACTTTAATGGCAATGCCACTTATGACTTCACTCAGACTTTAGCCTTTTGATTTAGAATGATTTGATGTCCTCCCGAAACCCAATCGATGCAATTATGTAAAAGTGTGCAGCAGATCAACTCTTGTTTTTCCTGATATACTCTGAATCAATCCAAGGTAAGCAGACCCGCGGCGGATCCAGACGGCGACACGTCCCCAAAAACACCAGTGTTGCCATAAATCCTCGCCTTTTATCGAATCAATGAGTTCAAAAGGCAAAGATGTGTGTTTTAAAGGTTTCAGAACCTGCCTTTTCAGAGAAAACTGCTGCATCATAGCTGAGGCGGGTGTTGAGAGATAATCTTTAGGTCAGGCTACAGACCGGAGGGCTTCACAGGGCCAAAGACAAATAGAGAGGGGAATAGTAGATCTGTTCATTCTGCAGAGATTCATTGCTGCTGCCATGCCATAATTATCTCCACTCTGGGGCTTGTCGGCCAACCATTCTACAAAGCACTCATTATATACTGTATATAGTGAACGCGCTTTGTCTCTGTCGCTTCCCTCTCACCCCGTCCTGCTCTCTCTGTTCCTGCCTCTCTCCTCCTTCCTCCTCCGTCTGCTCCGTCTCTGCAGGCTCGTGTGAGTGTCGGATGTGTTGTCATTTCTCACCTGGTGGGCCCGAGCTGCGTAATTGAACGACTCTGCGCTCCAGACTTCATTTCTATCAAAGTGAAATAAGGACGGCCTCCCAGGATGTCTTTCAAAAAACGAGACGGGGAGGATCGCGACGGCGCGCTACAGTACAGGTGTGGAACACGTGTCTCGAGTCTGTTTCTTTAACCTCCTCAGGGTGTTAATGTGAACTTGTTATCGTGAAACAGGTAAATAGTGTAGCCTTTATTTATCTGAACTGCCGAGAGAAGCAGCAGCATGTACAAACTAAGTGAATTATGCATCTTTAAAGCTTCAGTAGGCAACAATTTTTTGATATTATTGTGCAAAACTTACACAGTAATATAATATATATATTGTAATTCAAGTGTTCTGTGAGAAAACTAGACTTATGCACCTCCTCATGGCTCTGTTTTCAGGCTTTAACAAATCTAGCCCGTAATGGGAGACTTTGACCAATCACAGGTAATTTCAGAGAGAGAGAGCGTTCCTATTGGCTGTGCTCCGGCTGGTAGGCGGTGCTTGGTATTTCTTCAACTTGATCTCAACACGGGTGCCGGGTCACAAACTTTCTCATTTTACAGCTAAACAGTACACTACAAGATGATTCTGAAAACATGTGAGGAGAGAAATAGGCATTACAGTAACAGGATATTGATTCATATTTGATCAGCGCTGCCTAGTTTGACCGTTTGGTCAGAGTTCGCGAGTGATTGACAGCTGCTCAGAGACGGCAAGGCTCCAGCTCGGCTCGGATTGGTTGTTTTCCTCCGGTCTGTGAAATCTTGCAGATGCCATTAGGAGCACCGGAGGACACTGGAGGATGCCGGAGGACTCAGAAGAACATGATTTTTTTTCAGATTACCTGTCTCATGCTCTACTGTCAGGATATAGTAACCGTTTTATAAAAAATAACTTGTTTTTATCATATTTGCTCCGTTTCTACCCACTGCTGCTTTAACAGGTGAGTGAAATATACTGAAGTGTTTCCTGGGTGTGAATATCAGGAAGAGAGGTTCCTCATACATGAGTAAGATATTCATAACACCTTGACAGACATCGATATAGTTATAGTTATTGTTAAAAAAGGAGCTGCTCAGAAATCCGATACCCGTCTGATAGTTCCTCTGTAGGAAATGAGTGGAAACAATGTCTATCTTGTGCTGGACTGTCTGCTATGGTTCTTCGGTCTGTGAAATCTTACACTGGAGGACACACAAGTCTTGTGTTGTTTGACCCATACATCCACCCTGACCTCCACCCTATGCGGACTTTGTCGCTCTTTATACTACGTCACCTGACTTCTTTAGAGCTGCTTGTTCTGGCTCACAATTACGTATAAAAATGACAGTGCATTACTTTTCATAGGTATAAGTGGGAACAGTGAATGAGACCAGCCTGATCCAGTTGCTGTTGAGAGATGGGTTTAATATGAATTCATATTCTGTGACTGTAATGCCTATTTCTCTCCTTAAATGTTTTCAGAAACATCTTGCACAAGCAGCTAGGATTGGTCGAATGCTCTTTCAACTCTTAAACAAATCAGAGATGTGGGTGCTTTGTTCTCATTCACCTATTAATTTCCGGTATGTCCTACTTTCAGTCAACACTTCCTGCAGTTGTAAATCTTTGCAGATTATTTATTCATTCATTATTTCAAAATATTATTTAGTGCAGCTTTAAAATTAAACAAAAACCAACAAAGTATAAGTGATTGGAATAGATGGCAAAAGTCATTTCACCCCCCTCCCCAGCCCCTGTTTTTTTTTTTTTTTTAATTAAGATCTTTAGGGACCGTTTTTATTTGTGTGTGCTGGTCATAAATCTATGGTAGATGCAGATGATAAGATTTCCTATCTCATTACACTGAGATTTAGACGCAGTAGAGATTCTATATATTGTAATATTGCTGCGTTGAAATCTCATCCACTGTGCCAGATGCCTTCTGCCCTTGTTTGTGATCGCTGAAATTGGGGTTTAAATGGATTTCTGTGCCGAAGGAGGGTCCAATGGAATTCTATATCCTGACAAAACATTTGTCCTTTCTCCAGTGCCAAAGCTGATCTGACAGGCTTTACTGTAGCTCTCTGAACACCTGAGCAGGGCCCTGTGAATACAAATACATCACTACACCTCGTCTGTTTCATCCCAGTTCAGCCTGCCTGCAAGCCTCGCTATCTGCTTAATCTGGGGAGCCTGAAGTTGTAAATTCAATAAAGTAACCTCTCCTCAAAATTCATACGGCTGTCTGCTGTTATTACCACATTTGTGCCTTGATAATCTGGCAGTGCCAGAAAAAATAGGCCTCCCGAAACTTTTTCCATGTAAATGTGATCAGTCCACAGAAAGAGGGAATGATTGTTTTCCTGTGTCAAAAGGCAACCATGAGGGTCCAGTTTTCTGGCTTACTATCATTCAATGATATGATTGAAGCAGCAGCTGTCAGATTACAGCTGAGCAGAGCATGTCATACTTGCCAACCCTCCCGATTTTCCCGTTTTCATCGCCCTCTCCCGGTTTCCTCCCGGGGTCACAATTCTCTTGACAGAGAGAGGGGAAAAGAAGGTGGACTATTGCATGCAATGTTTCTGTAAATTGTGATTCACTATGCATGTACGTTTCAGGATCACTAGCCTCTGCTTCAAAAGACTGCGAGCATGATGATGATCATCATAGAGAAACGTGCCTATCTGTCTGTGTGAGTTCCGTTCTCACATGCTCTGTATGAATGTGTGTGTGTGCACTGAGAGGTGGTGTCGCTGCCAAGTTCAAAGCATTTGACAAATATTAGCAAAATAATTCATGCCGAAATACATTAAGAATTGTACATTGATTGCACAGACAGGGGGGACATCCTCATTAGACGGGCTACTGTACTTCGGTAAACACCGGTGGCGGCAACGTGACGATTGTGCAGTAAGCATTTTCAATATTACACCACACAGACCTTTATGTGCTTAACCCCCTGAGACACGTCCGCGATCCCGACCGACTTAACTGACTTTCAGAGGCTGTAGCAGGTTCAGTTTTAGAGCTAGAGTGAAGGTACAGATATCAAATGAAAATAAAAAAAAACATATAAATCCATTGGTAACCATGTCATGTTAGCTTGTTGGAAGCTTGTCTTGAAGGAAGCTAATTAACGCTCCAACCTTAGGCTAAATTTTGGTGAGGAAAAACTGGCATGGCCATTTTCAAAGGGGTCCCTTGACCTCTGACCTGAAGTAAGTAAGTAAAGTTTATTTGTATAGCACCTTTCACAGATACAAAATCACAAAGTCCTTTACATTAATAAAAAAAATACATCAGTCAATGTTAAAAGTAGCGATGGCAAGCACAGTGCTGTCAAGCTAAAACACAACAAAACAAACAAATGAGGACAAAGACACATGAACAGGTAACAAATACAGTCAAGAAAAGGCCAATAAAAGTAATGAATAAAGTGGAATTGTTATTCAGACGAATTAACAAAAGCCTGTCTAAATAAAAAAGTTTTCAGCTGCTTCATAAAAATGTCACAGGACTCTAGGGATCGCAGTGATAGGGGGATGGCATTCCATAAGTTGGGTGCGACAGCTTATATGTGAATGAAAATGGGTTCTATGGGTACCCACGAGTCTCCCCTTTACAGACATGCCCACGTTATGATAATCATATGCAGTTGTTTGCATGCAGTATAAATGTGTTATTGTCTCCTATTCTAAAATGGTGTGTTTGAATATTCCTGCACATTGGGGTCCCTAAACAGTCTTGGAATTATATAAATTGGGTATCACTGTAAAGCTGAGACTCTTGTGGATCCAATGAGCCCAATTGTATTCATGTGTGATGATGTTAGTCCCCATAGGAGACATCTCAATGTAGTGAGACCATTTTTTGAAACTTGACCTCACTGTATGAAATGACGTAACGTTTATTCTCATACAACAGTTCGTATGATATCTTACGAAAACGTTATTCCTCCTTTTTCATTCGTTTTCCTACAAATGTCCAGCAACATGTGTCAATTTCCGTTTGTTACACGCATACAGTCTTTTCAAAATAAACTTCCGTCTTTCCGACATTGCTTTTTTTTTTAACTTTGGGTAGCTCTTTCTTTTTTCACCATACATGTGTTTGCATCCCTCCAGTTTGTTGTGTGAAAACAAAACAAAAATGAGTTCCACATCTAATGTAATATGTCTAATACGAGTTCTCATATCATTATAATATTATGTATAATAGATGTACAGCTTTTAGAGTATTGTTTATTGTCTGGCTTTGGTGAAGCAGCAACCCCTTGAATTAAATAGGGAGTCATAAAAGCCCATTTGACCCCCAACTGAGACATTCCTGGCTCAAACACTGATATATTTCTATTGCTTCATTCTCCTCTTTAGTATTTGTCACCACCGTCTAGACTCATAATAGCTGATATGCGGCGAGCCTGATGGCCTTCGCCGGAGGTGAGGCCCCTCTGCTCTGCACCTGCGACATACCGTTGCCCCAGATGCTCCTGGCTAGCAGCGTGTCCCCCCAAGTCACATTTCAACAGCAGGAAGGAGAATTCCCCCACCGAGGACACACATTCCCCAGCAGCGATGGGAGCGACAGCCGGTGCCTAGAAGATGTACAGCACTGCCAGCTTGTCGAGCTGCTAAATCACAGCCCCTTGATGCCGCACGGGCTTGATTGGCGTGGTGCTCTGAATGAACAAAGAGATCATAGAGCAGAGATCATAACATTTGAGAAACAAAAGGGCCTGCGCTTTTGAAAAAGGATGTTTACTCCACACACACACGCGAGCCGGTGGGGTTTCTTTAATGCAGTGGCAGGCTAATTGTGGAGACAACACTTAAATCTGTGATAATTACAAGTGATTTGGGGTGAAATATAATAACTAGGAATTGTGCCCCAGAGGAAAGTGGATGAAGCTGTATTTCATGAGCAAACCCAATATGGCTGTCGGTCGGCCGCTGCGCCGTAGCATCACAACGGTGATCTTAATAAGGGAGCATTAAGCAAATTACCTGTGAAAATGGACAGTCATTTCCCTGCCCCAGGCAGCCCTTTTTTCATCTGATTAGACCACTGCAGTCATTAATCTGAAAGGAGGCCATTCTTCAACAGCCGTACAGTCAGTGGAGCTTTTCAGGAATCAGGTTGTTTATTCATAACGTCATGTTGTAATGTGACGGGGGTTATGAGCCCAGGTCGGACACAGATGGATATCATAATCCACCTCAAGTGGCTGAGCTATGGCCTCTGTTACTCACACCGTTCAACACACACACACACACACACACACACACACACACACAGTGAAACATTCACATTTCTGCAAAAAACGAAACCAAGAAAATACTGGACATACAAAGCTGAAAGTGCCCAAACACTCATGCACATACTGTTTGCTTATACATGCAGACATACTGTCACATAAAATACACTTAACCTGCACAAATACAGGCAAATACACACAATCAAAGATTTATACAGTATATGCACATGCAGTATTATATACACTACTTGGTCACAATTACATAACATAGAATGGTATGTAATTAGGCTTGTGCAAATATAATTACATAACAGAAGTAGCAGGTTTAATGGACTGAATTTTTAACTCATGGGCTAAATGATTACAGTAATATAATTATATATTATAATAATTATTTCCCATTTTCATTTTGGTAATACCTCAGTTTTTTACATTTAATGTTTTTTAAATTAGTAGGATTTTTCTTTTCTTTTTCTGAAAAAAATAACATAAAATATATACTGTAT
>CAKAOH010039005.1:0-102562 GCA_916701665.1 Sebastiscus tertius
CTACAGTACACAGTGCTCTCTCCCTTCTCACTGAGCTCAGCTCCTGCACATCCCCTACATGCAGTATAGCACGGGGTGGGAGCTATAAGAAAGAGAAGAGTGCCACCTGCTGGTCCGACCACCGTCCAGTCATCACTAATTTTCCCTCCGGACAACAATGAGCCATTTGCATGAACTCCACAGGGACTGAAGTTGCCCTTTCAGTTGCACATTTCTGTTGAGATCAGTTTATTGGATTTCTCCTCCTTCACATCTTCAGATGCTCAGATACAGCAGCATATCAGAAAAGTTGACAGCTCATTCAATATTCTTTGACGTATTGTCATATTGTTCTTATAGGGCAGCTTCAGCTCCTGTTGTTTTAGTGGCATCTTTCTCTCTCTTTAGGTGTGTCCCTGATCTGACTTTGTTCACTCCTCTCCTTTCTTTTCCAGTCATCACTGCTAATAACCTAAAATGTGACTTTTCCTCCCCTACCTTAATCCACCACTATTCCTTTTCCACATTCTATATGTACAGTATCCATCTTTAATCCTGTCATGTTTTCTTTCAGAAATAATATAATACATAATATTGTGTGCATGTTTAACAAGGACACTGTGTGAAAACCATCTGTCTGACAGTTCCGACTGCTGTCTAAACTCATGTGCATGTCCTTAATTTTTTTGGTCCTGTGCTGAAATAAAGCAGGTTAGGATCAGTGTGTTGAAAAATGACAAAAAAAAACATTAAAAAAATTGTTAAAATGTTGCTCTTAAGCATCATTTTCCAGCACACCAGTATGCATTTAATTATGGATGAAAAACCTGTTTTATGTCAGTACATCTCTTCTTAAATGAAGAGTCAAGACCAGATTCCTCAAAAAGTGAACAATGCAAGATATAAAAAAAAATATTTTGCCTGACATGAAATTCAGTGTTCAAAACACTGGAAAGCTTTGGCTGGCGCTGGCACAGCTGGCTCTTCTACTTGATGCCAGCTTGTCATCAATCAGTGTCTCTGACTTTTAGATCTATGTTGGCAGTCAAGGAGTCAGACTGGCTCGCAGGGATTCTGACTCCCCTCGCCACTGTGGCCGGATGACAAAAAAATGTCATTTTTATGCCCCAGCTCATCTTTGTTTACAGACAAGTAGATGACTGTTGAGGCGACTCAACAGTCATCCACTTGCTGTGGGGGGAATCTGGTTGCTGTGTTCTCTCTCATCCTGTATTTAAAAACACCATCTTCCCTCACTCTTTACTGCTGAGTTGTTCCCAGTCTCCCACATGCACTTAAGTAAATTATCTTTACTGTCTCTCTAGAGCGAGATACATTGGAATAAGAGGTGTATTTGACACCAACCAAAGACATAAGGTTGTGTTAAAATGCTGCTTTTGAAGTGGCACTCCACCAATTTTACCCATCAATATGGGTTTGCTAGCTATGGAGAGTACTGCTCAGTTTGAAAACAGTTGAATCATGTCTTCTGTGGCTCTGGAAGGAGAATTCCAAAGTCTGACAAAATAACCCTGATGATGTCATAACGATGTCATCAGGGTTATCCCTGTGTGGGCTTGGAGACAACACAAACTTTTTAACTGAGAGCCTGTGTTACAAACTGGTGGTGTGAAATTTTAAAGACATCGGTGTTTACCAGGTCCTGATGAAAGCCACTATCTTGCTGCATTATGGGAAACGTAGTGTTTTTGGAACTTTACCCATAATTGGGACTAAAAGTGAGACCCGACATCTCTTCAGACCATTTGTTTTTAAATATGCTCCTTGTTAGAACCCCAACCTAATGCAATGCACTATTAAATTGTAGGAGTACCTACCTGTATATAAAGGTGACATGACAGCTCCCCAAAAGTGAAGCCAAAACATCTGGATCGCCCCCCCTGGTGGCTGGCTGCAGCATAGGTCATAAAGCCCGTCCCTTCCATGTTAGTGGATGGGACATGGGCCAAACTATAATGTCAAAGTACACGTCAAATACATTTTTGATATCTCAAGATGGTTTCTGTCTTTTTAGGTAGTTCCTGTCATGCTCTTGTATGTTCAAGTATACATTTTTGATTGACAGCTGCTCTAAGTGGAGGCTCGAGAATTGTACGTAGAGTAGGAACTTTGAGAGGAGATGTAACTTTAAACGTTAGTTTTGGTATTTTTCAACCTGGACCCTATTTTTCTATGTTTTTGTGTCTAACTGGCCAACAGTGACAATTTCTGAAAAGTCCAGTATTGAGGGAGCGCGCTGTAGACGGCAGCTGCTCACGGGCTGCAATATGGTGCTATTGGGGCAAGCTGGCACCGTCATTTACGTCCTCTAAAAATGCTTGTTTTTGCCATGACAGGCTCTGATTGTTATTTTATGTGTCTGACATTATGGAAAGAGTCTTGCCCAACAAGAGATCCCCCCATGAGGATGCATTCTTAGATCATAAATCATAAATGTAGAGATATAATGGTTAGTTGTGAGTTTCTAGCCAAACAGCTACCATTTTGCTAACGTAGCAGCTAGGTGGTTCACATTAACAAGCTGCGTCCGTGCTCTCCTTTATACTGCTGCTCCAGCTGCCCGATCACTACTGCACAGGCTCTGGCTCCAAATGATGTCGAAAGTACAAGATGGCAGCCCCTGTATATTATATATATTTTGGCTTCACTTTTGTACAGTGGGAGGATGTGGAGACGCGCCGTCCATCTATATAAATACAAATACATACAGTACAATTTTACTACCAAAATCTTGGCATTTTGTGCCCATAAAGGGAGCAATTATTGCCAAATTCAATTAATGACATATATATCTGTGTATGCTCAGAGACAGATGAACATGATACACTGTACTGCTACGGTGCTTCTGAGAAACGTTTTTTCTGTGTTTGTGGTTTTGGACCTACAGTGCACAGCTTCTAGCTGCCTTCAGCTCCAATAGTGGAAGCACACTTTAATGCGAGAGGAATATGTGTGTGTGACTTCAGACTACTTATCTCCTTCCTATTACATTTTTTTCCCTTCTATCTCTGCTTGTCTTTCTGTGCAGGAAAGCTGTGAACAGCTGATGCCGGCAGGGGATTGGAAGGTATGAGCTGATGTGTGTGTGCTGCTGTTATGTTGCCTCTCTCTCTCCCCCCACTCTGGTCTCTCATTTTCTTATCAGTACGTCTCGTCTTTTGTGTTCTCGCCGCCTAATCATCCTTCATCTTTCTTTGTTCTCCATCTCTTTGTGCTTGCTCACTTGGGTAAACAGCATGCCTGCCTGAGTCAACAGAAAAAAAATAAAAAGAGGAAGGTGGGAGATAGATATCTGTAATTTCACAAGGCTAAATATACCAAAGATAATAATAACTACCTGATGATAGAAGTGCTACCTCAGCCATGGCTCCAATATGCTGCCAAGATTATGCATGAAAAATAGAAAGTGTCAGGGATGGGGGAGTCATTAGTGCAGTAAGAAGGCCTTATGGGTTTGAATCCATTATCCACTTGAAGCCTTTATGTGTGGAGTTTGCATGTTTTACTTGTGCCTGCATCCAAAGGCATGCTGGTGAGGAAAAGGTAGCGCTAACATGTCCGCCAGTGTGATTATGAGTTTGAAAGTCTGTCTTTGTCAGCCATGTGACCTGTCCAGGGTGTACCTGCCTGTCATGCAATAATTGCTTGGGTATAGGCCTGCACAGGGGCGGCACGACGGTGCAGTTTGCATGGTCTCCCCGTGTTAGCGTGGGTTTTTCTCCAGGTTCTCTGGGTTCTCTGGCTTCCTCCCACAGTCCAAAGACATGCAGGTTAGGTTCAGTGTTGACCCTAAATGTCCCATAGGTGTGAATGTGAGTGTGAATGGTTGTCTGTCTGTGTACCCCGCCATCGTCCAATGTGCAATGACCCCGATTGGGATTACAGATAATGGGATGGATGGATGGATGGATGGCCTACACAGGATAAGCCAAGAACATGAACACATGGATGGGAAATGACAGTGTGTCTGAATAATAGCAATGAGTCAGTGATTACTTGGCTGAGATTAACAACTTTCAAATTTAAATTTAAAGCATTAATTTGAACAGTTCTGGGACCAGTCCTCCCACACTTTGGAGTTTCAAGGTGTGCCGCATTTCAGCTTTGGAAATATCCTCTGTCTCAAAATAAAAAAGCAATATCTTCCTAATGGGTGGAGGCAAAACATAGAGAGACGAGAGCTATAAGAAATTCATCGGATTTGTACAAACCAACCGATGCATTTATTTTTATAGCAACACCCACAAATTAAAAACAATACAACAGGTTGCTGATTTCATTTTAATTGTTCCCAACTATTTATTAACTTACATGCTTTCAAAAATTTGTGATCTAGTTAGTCTTAAAAAAAGTTTAAGCTTCAGCTTTGGTCAGTATTATTTGTTTTCCCTTTAATTTAATGCCTTATTGATATTTATTTATTTATTTTTATGTGCATTCTTTTTGGAAAATTAACAAGGACCAAAATAAATTATAATACAATATAATATATTATTACACGGCTGTGTTGAATACTTGATTCTGATTGGTCAATCACGGCGTTCTGCGGTCTGTTATTTCTTTATAACAGACCGTTGCTATGTATAGCAGACCGTTGCTATGGGCGCAACTCTGATGTCGGACTCTAGCGGACTGTTTTTGTGTCAAAATGTTGATTTTTTTAGTAAGTAAGTTTAGTAAGTAGCCGTGTAATAAGCGGTATAATGTACAGCTAGCGGGTCATCCCCTTCAGGATGATGAGAAACCAGCATCAGCACCAGCACAAAGTGCAGCATCGCCCTGATTCTGTCACAACAATGACCAGCTCTCTGTACATTATCCCTTACATATAATTATTAACATTATACTTTCAAATTTATAAACTTTAATGAACTATTACGCCATCAGTTAGAGAAGTTCTCTGTTTTCTGTTTTTTCTTTAAGCTTCACGCATGTAACACCTGCTGGTTTATTTTAGTCAGACATGTGCTGAGTGTCAGACAGGAGTGATGAGACGTTTCCCACGAAACACCTCTCTTTGGCACTTAAACTTCACACTTCAAGGTCTCAAAAAATAACACATTTGAAGAGCACTGTTGTTTCTACTTGCTTCCTCGCTGGCTGCCTGTGAGATAAAGGATTCTCTCTCTATTTCATATTCATTCTTAAAGTAATTAATACCTTTTTTAAGACATTCATGTTCATGCCACATAGCTAAACTGTGAAAATTGTCATTTCACCAAAAGCATTGCCTCATTGCATACCTGGGAACCTGCAATATTTAGTGTACAGACTATTCAATCTTTTATGGCACTTATGTCAGGGAACTTCTGAACATCTTCAGCAGAATGCATTGTCAGTAAAAGCTGTGAGGAATTACAAGTCAACATCTTTTAAGTTAAGATCAAGAGGAGATGAAATAATGTAGTCAGTCTGCCAGAATTCTCTTTTCACATTCAGTCAAAAGTTTATTTGAGATTCATTGAACTTCAAATGACATTTTTTTTTTAAGAATTTACAAAGCATAAGCATTTCATAGGAAATTATCTTAAGAACATGCTTAATTAATCCAATCCACCATAAAAGATGGAATACAGGGTGTGTGTGTGTGTGTGTGTGTGTGTGTGTGTGTGTGTGTGTGTGTGTCATTTTAATGCTTAATTAAACAGTTAATTTTAATACCACCCATGGTTATTTGTTAATTACTGCAACAGAATAGTTAATTCTGCTCCTCATTAATGTAATGGAGGCACATGATGGCAGCTAGTGTGGTTGTAATGCTGTTATATGCGACACATATATACTGTATATACACTGATCAGCCATAACATTATGACCACTGACAGGTGAAGTGAATAACATTGATTATCTTGTTACAATGGCACCTGGCAGTGGAGGGGACATATTAGACAGCAAGTGAACATTTTGAACTTTGAACTTTGTGTTGGAAGCAGAAAAAGGACCTACCAAAAGTGGTCCAAGGAAGGAAAACCGGTGAACCGGCAACTGGGTCAGACCCGAGGCTCATTAATGCACGTGGGGAGCGAAGGCTGGCCCGTGTTGTCCGATCCAATAGAAGAGCTACTGGAGCTCAAATTGCTGAAAAAGTTAATGCTGGTTCCGATACAAAGGTATCAGAACACACAGTGCATTTGCGTTTTGTTACATATGGGGCTGCGTAGCCTGCAGACTGGTCAGGGTGCCCATGCTGACCCGTATCCACCTCCAAAAGCGCCTACAACGGGCACGTGAGCATCAGAACTGGACCATGGAGCGATCTGTCCGATCTGTTTGCAGAAATGTACGATGCCAACATTTTTTCTGGTGACTGGGTTGGGAAAAACTGGCAGGTAACATTGTGTGTGTGTGTGTCTGGGTCGGGGAGTGTTGTCTGTTATGGCACTGCATATATAATAGTTAAAGCTGAAGTAGGCGAGATTGGAGCAAATATGTTTAAAAAAAGTTATTATAACAGGTAATCTGAAAAAAATCATGATCCTCTGTGTCCTCCAGTGTCCTCCTGTGCTTCTGCAAGATTTCACAGACCAAAGGAAAACAAGCAGTCAGAGCTGATCTGAGGTCTACTGTCCATCTGCCGTCTATGAGAGCCAGCTGTCAATCACTCACGAACTCCGATCAAATGGTCAAACTAGGCAGCGCTGATCAAATATGAATCAATATTCTGTTACTGTAATGGCTATTTTGCTCCTCAGATGTTTTTAGAATCATCTTGTAGTGTACTGTTTAGCTGTAAAATGAGAAAGTTTGAGACCCGGCAGCCATGTTGGAAATCTCTTGAAGGAACGCCAAGCACACATGAACTGAGCACAGCCAATAGGAACGCTCTCTCTCTGAAATGACCTGTGATTGGTCAAAGTCTCCCGTTAGATGTTCTAAAGCCTGAAAACAGAGCCATGAGGAGGAGCAGAAGTCTAGTTTTCTCTCAGAACACTTGAATTACAATATGCTGAAAGGTTATTATGGAATATTTGCCCAATGATGCCGAAAATATACTGCCTACTGAAGCTTTAACAAGATAGGAAATGGCAGCCTTACTGGAGAAAGTACTAACATACATAGCTGCTTAAATGGAGAGGAAAAAAGAGAAGAAACCCCTGCGGACATAATTTTTATATAATATAAGTCAATGCTAAATATGTGTTAAATTATATGAAATTAAATCGTTATCGCCCACAGTTACGCCTACTCTGTTTTGTTAAATCCAGGCTTAAATATCTTTCTGATATCAGTCTTTGTTCAAACTCCCTCCTGCCCATCACTGCTCATTACATGCTTGCTGGAGGAGATTGTATGTTTAAAGTAGATGGAGAAATGCAGAGTCAGCAGGGAGAGAGAGATAATCTCCTCTGTGGAGGAAAGGGGGACAAAGTTAGAGAGAGAGAGAGGAAAGGAAAGAAGAGTGGTGGCGTATCAAGTTGAGTCAGCACACTCAGTGTTCTATCAACAGGAAAAGGGGATAGATGGAGAGAGAAAAGAGGGGATAGAGTGAGAGACAGACGGGGTTGAAGAGGCAGGACAAAGGGCCGGGCACCAGAGAGCAAAGAGAGGGAGACTCTGATCTGTGTGTGTCAGTGAGTGTGTGTGTGTGTGTGCTGTAGTCAGCATTATAGTCATGTGAATATGCACGTACGCTTCTGTCAGCAAACCTCAATATTATATTTTATTTCAACTGGAGTTATACTTCTGATTGTTAAAGGTTCTTCTTAGAAGGGCCTGAGAAAACTGAGCATTAGTTTATTACCTCTGCCAAGGCCGAAGGCCTAGGAAGGAGGTTAAATTTTCACCGGCGTTTGTTTGTTGATTTGTTTGTTTGTCTGTTAGCAGAATTACTCCAAAAGTCAGATATGGATTTGAATGAAATTTTTTGGAGGGGTGGGGTGTGGCACAATAAACAACCCATTCGATTTTGATGGCGATCCGGATCATGATCCGGATTCAGGAACAACAACTGTAGATTCGGTTTGTCTGCACGGACACGGAAAATCCTTATTTAATTTAGTCCAGTTTTGAACCACAGAACCCTCCGTGCTTATGTGCACATCAAACGTGTTGTTTTGATTAATTATTGTACACAGTTCCTTCTGTGCATCAACAGGCATTTCGCTCCGCTTATAACTCCCTCAGGACCGTCCGTTCCGTCTTTCACCCGGTGTCTCCATCCTGGACAAAATGTCATCTGAGCTCCACAATTTTAATTATGATAGCCTGAGACAAAACAAGTTGAAAAATAATGTACGTCGTAGGTCCAGACAACAATACGTTTCCTCTGAGGGAAACTCCCAAACCGTCATTGCGTGTCATGACGGGCATAGTCCTAAGATTAAAGGGGGTGAAAGTAGTGAATGTGATAAGTCATGATTGTCACGGCCTCTAATCCTTTATTAAATCAGGTAAATCCAACACTGGAGAGATCATAAAGCTTATCTTCTCCATATTTACCGTAGACTGATAATGAGCTGTTTATCTCAGGGCCGCAACCTGGTAACGCCCTGAAAAATAGACGCCTAGGAACACTTGCGTGCCGCAACGGCGTTGCTCTCGCAGTTTGAGCGCGCCTTGCATTGTCTACATTAACAACAATGTTGAGGAGCCGGAGTCCTGAACAGTCTGAAGTCGCCCATTAGATGTTAGGTAAGGTGTAGAAGCTGTTGCAACAACCACAGAGTGATAATTCTCCTCTGATTCTTGTTCACTGCTCCATAACTTGTTATGTCCAGGCTAACTGCAGACTTACAGTGCAGGTCTCCTAATATTTTTTATCAACATATTTGACTTCATCACAGATAATTCATAATAATTAGATAAATAATTGTTTTTGCCAAAAGTCTTTACAGCAGCCCACTGCTCCTAAGGATGGGTTAAATGCAGAGGTCAAATTTCATGTATTTACCTGTATGTTTATAACAAATCTAATCAAGTTTAATTTTAATTTAAAAAAAAAAAAACAAGGTCGCTGAGGTAAACAGAAAAATCAGTGAAGCAGAAACAGATCAAATCTAGAGCAGTGGTGCTGATGAGAGAGAGAGAGACTTCAGACTAGAGATTGACACAACAGCTGACCAATCCTGTGCAGGAGAGGCAGCACTCTGAGCCAATCAGCTCCAGCCTGCCCCACACCCTGTCTGTGATGCCTATGGAGTGTGAGGAGAAAGGAGGCGGGATGGGAGGAGGGCAGCAGCTCTGAGCTTAAGAGTCTGGGTGGGAGTAGTGTAGAGCAGACAAAGACACTGCAGCAGACAGCAGCATCTACCATCCAGCTCTCCATCCTACAGTCAGTGCTCACCAGGAACCTAGTCCTTTAAAACAGGAGAGGCCTGGCTGCTCGTCTGCCTGTCTGCACCCTCCTCTTCTTCATCAGCTGAGAGTACAGTTACTGTGGAGCCATGCCTGAGTGCTGGGACGGGGTGAGTGGCAGGGGCAGTGTGTGTGTGTGTTTGGTTTATTTAGTGTGTGTGTGAGATTTGATCAGGTATGTCAGAATACATTTCTTGGTCTTTACAAACTGTCTGGTGATGTGTTTGAGCTGCTTCTATTTGCCTCTAAAAGTTAAAGTTGGTATATTTTTTTTTGCAAAATAAATTGATAATATTCTCATCCAATTTTTGCTGGCAGTCAACAAAATGTTGCTACGTCACAATGATTATATAGAATACTGTCTGTTTGGTCTTGAGAAGGAGAAAGTGCAGCGTCATGTGTTAAATACTGGCTCATTGTTTGGCCCACTGACACACTTAAGCTCGCTAACACAGATGCTGTGTAATGCACCGATGCACATACCTCTGCAGAGAAACACATGCATGTGTGTGCGTGTGTGTGTGTGTGTGTGTGTGTGTGTGTGCATGGGTGTATAGAGGAAGTGTTAATCCCTCTGCAGTATCATCCATTTTGGCAACCTTGAGTAAAGGTGTTTGTATGTGTGTGTGTTTGTGTGTTAGGAATGGAAGAGTGCTCTGAGGTCGACTAAATAAAACACATCCCACCCATCAAGTTGCTGTGGAGCATCGAAAAAGCTGTGTCTTATTTTGAAAGATGGAATTTTCCACGTCCACTGAGAGGTATTGTGAATTCCCCCTCTGAGCTTTCCTCCTGGACGTCTGAAGGTCATCAGGAGGCTTGTGTGTTTGTAAAAATGTCTCCTCGTATTTACCAGAATCCAGTCACTGAAAACAGACTGTGCACAAAGCCCCTGATGCAGTAACTGCCTCATATTAGAATGCTGATTGGAGATAACACTGATGTTGACGCAGAAATAATAGAGAGATAATCTGTCTGGATTAACTCATTAAGGCTGGCTACATGACTATCTGCTGCTGGGGGCGGTGGAGGGTCGGGGAGAGGGAGAGGGGGGGTGTTGTGCACATTTTTGGCAGTAGGCTGCATCCATAAGTGCTGTTAGTTCCTGTAAGGTGAGTCATTGGGAGTCATTTAAATGGCTCCATAGTGAACGTGTATGATGCTACAAAGAGGCAGATTGCTATTGAGAGATGCTGCAGATTGGCAGCGGCAGGTTGACTGAGGATTTTCAGTCAACTGTGTGAAAACATACAAAGGAAGGACAGTAATGATGCATCTCTGTTTGTTTGCTTTTAAATGGAGTATATAGATAGGAATGTTAGAAATGCTTCAGGGCATTTCACCGCCTACACCAGGCATAATAATCCCAAAACACCACTCTGCCGTGTGTGTGTGTGTGTGTGTGTGTGTGTGTGTGTGTGTGTGTGTGTGTGTGTGTGTGCGTGTCTACATTGCGCAGCTCATGGTAACACATATCTCCTACCTCCATTTTGAGTTTGGCTGGCTCTGACCAGCGGATGCTGACAAAATGTGGGTCATAACAAGAGAGGTTTGGATACGCAACAAGCCAACTGTTTGCAGCCAGTATGAGCCATTAGAGATCTCTACTTTCATATGATGCCAAATAGTTTAAAAATGATTAAACAATCTGTGAAAAAAAAGCAGAGCACTTGCGATAGACTCTTCTTTATTTGGATGTTGTGGATTTAACCAGTGCATCATTATATTGCTAAAGGCAATTAAATCCTTTAATAGATCATTTAAATGATTGTCTGGTACTTTGGGCAGTCCCAGAATATATAGATATAACCCCCCTGCCAAGCTACACTAATGCCTCCAACATGAGTCACATGAATCAATATATTTTGATGTAGATGAAGTAGATGAGTTCTAAAATACCTCATTTTGACCTTTCATTCAAATTTTTTCCCATTTAGCTTTCTGTTTGTGCATGTCCACTTCCAAATGTTTCATCTTAAAGTCTGTGTAAAGAACCAAAAAATGTGTTATTACTAGGGCTGTCAATCGATTAAAAATGTAATTGCGATAGTCACATGATTGTCCAATTAATCGCAAATTATCTGTTCAAAATGCACCTTAAAGGGAGATTTGTCAAGTATTTAATACTCTTATCAACATGGGAGTGGGCAAATATGCTTGTTTTATGCAAATGTATGTATATGTTTATTATTTGAAATCAATTAATGACACAAAACAATGACTAGTATTGTCCAGAAACCCTCACAGGTACTGCATTAAGCATAAAAAATATGGTCAAATCATAACATGGCAAACTGCAGCCCAACAGGCAACAACAGCTGTCAGTGTGTCAGTGTGCTGACTTGTCTATGACTTGCCCCAAACTGCATGTGATTATCATAAAGTAGGCATGTCTAGTGGGTACCCAGAATCCATTTTCATTCACATATCTGGAGGTCAGAGGTCAAGGGACCCCTTTTGACAGTGGCCATGCCAGTTTTTCCTTGCGACAATTTAACGCAACAAGCTAGTATGACATGGTTGGTACCAATTTAGGTTTTCTAGTTTCAAATGATCTTCACTCTAGCTTTAAAACTGAGCTCCCAACAACCTCAAAATCGCAAGTTAATGCGAACAAATTTGCGTTAACTTTTTATTATCACGTTAACTTTGACAGCCCTAGTTATTACCCACCCAGACAAATTTGAATGATTAAGTATTATAATCAGGCATCAAAATCAAACACTCGGGGCATGTCCGCTGAAGGCTCTGAAACCATGCCCAATTGTGGGTGAGGGTTGATATTATGTGCATTTACAATATATATGGTCGAGTCTAGAAGGTAGCCCGTAAATTGCAAAAAACTTGCAAAATCTTGCAAAAACTCTCTCGGGACTCGCTGCCCGATGACCTATCGTAGACTTAACTATTTGAGGTTAATGCATAACCTTCAATCAAATTCTGATTTGAAGCAAATTTTCATAGTGGCCAAACTGTGGAATTACAACTTCCATCTCCGTCAACTTCCCAGTGCGCCCACTCAAATAGCCCTTAATAAATCATGTACTAATAGCCGAATCTAGAGTTATTTTCCTTCCTCCGTTCATGTGAATGAGATCCAGACCGAGGCTGGAGCGAGGGCCGAGCCATTTTGGCTTCAGGGCCACTGAGGAACTTTTCATAGAACGGGAGCCCGTCTCCAACTCTGTATCCAGTTCTCTTCATAAAACCATGGTAGGCTATGGTGGTGCCTATGATGTAAACACAAGTTAATTAACTTGGTTGTGATTGGCCAGTGAACCCAGTCCTGGAACACGCTCACAGCACAATGTCATGCACAATAACATTGTGACACACAGAGAGACAGACGGGGCGGACAGCTGGTAAAAACTTTATGGATTTTTCGATGGTATCCCAGATGTCCACTACACCACTGCTAGAAAACTGTAGGCTGTGGCAAGTACGTGTAACTTGTGATTGAGTGGGAAAACCACTGACGCTATGTGTGTACAGTATATAGTGTTAGGGGAGGGGTTATGCTAAGGATGGCTCCAGTGTGTCATCGAACCACGTTTCAGACCCACAAAAAAAAAACACAAAAAAATGGAGAAAAACTGTTTTACGGTCTAACTCTACAGTTTTTTCCACATATTTTCAGCACTAATTTTTCGAACATGTATAATGTTTTCACAAACAAATCTCAGATTTTACTTTATGCTGAATTTTTATATCGATTTCCAATTCCCATTTTTTTTATTTTTTTTTAATATCCATACTGTTGTCAGAGTCTTCCAGGCGACAACCTCCGATCCTGAAAAGTGAAACAAATGCTGAAGTGCCTTAAACTTGCATTCATTCTAACAGCCAGCAGGGGGCGACTCCTCTGGTTGCAAAAAGAAGTCAGATTGTATAGAAGTCTATGAGAAAATGAGCCTACTTCTCTCTTGATTTATTACCTCAGTAAACATTCTAAACATGAGTTTATGGTCTCAATCATTAGTTTCAAGTCTTCTTCAATACAGCATGATGTTCATTTAGTAAATGATGGTCCCATTTATAGTCAAATAGACCATAAAGCAGGGGGTGCTTTAGGGTGGGGCTTCCTTGTAATTGACGGGTCACTACCACGGCGTCGTCCGGTCTTGGTGTTGTTCACGTTTTTGTCTTTAAACTTTAACCCTTTCACAGTGTGTTTTCAGTTCATGAAAGTAAATTGTAACATTTTGGTCGCCTAAAAATGTCTTATTCAGCGTTCGGTCTTACTTAGCTCCAACCTCTCGTGTCACTTATGGTTCCAAAAGCCCAAGATGGCAACGGCCAAAATGCCGAACTCGAGGCTTCAAAACAGTAGTCCACAAACCAATGGGTGATGTCACAGTGACTATGTCCACTTCTTATATACAGTCTAAGGGGTCTTCATGATAGGAGTTTGTAAATCTTTGATATAATATGCCATTTGCAACACTGCTGATTAATGAGGAACAATCCTGCATGGACTGTCTGTTAATGGTGAAGGAGCATTCGACTGAAGTTCAATAACAGCGATGTGTTACGTGTCACAATGTGAAACACTAGAGATCATGGATCATGTTTTCTGTTTTCCGTGAGAGGATTCTCACTATGACAGCTGACTGTGTGTGTGATCACCAGGTGAGTGAGAGTGTGTTTGTGTGTTTCACAGGAACATGATGTCGAGACCCCTTATGGGATGCTGCATGTGGTGATCC
The DNA here is from genome assembly GCA_916701665.1 of Sebastiscus tertius. Taxonomy (NCBI): domain Eukaryota; kingdom Metazoa; phylum Chordata; class Actinopteri; order Perciformes; family Sebastidae; genus Sebastiscus; species Sebastiscus tertius. The sequence goes on from CAKAOH010039005.1 coordinate 14,001, forward strand.
GCGGGGCACCCAAAGGAAACAAGCCCGCAATCCTCACCTACCACGATGTGGGACTGAACCGTGAGTATTCACGCAAAATGTGTGTGTGTGTGTGTGTGTGTGTGTGTGTGTGTGTGTGTGTGCGTGTGCGTGTGTGTGTGTGGCTTGACAGATGTTCTAGGCTTTTTGGCAAGGTGTTTCTGCACTCATCAGAGGTGATAATTGGCCTGTATGCCGCATCATTCCTGCCTGTCTGCACTTTGCTAGCACACACACACACACGCACGCACAAGCACACTCACACGCACATGCACACTAGCAATTTTAGAGTGTAGTTTCAGCAAAGTGTGGAGAATTTGTAATTTTTTACCTGGATATTATGAAAAACATTGTCTTATACCTGAGGTGTTAAAATGTATAATAAATATAATATATATATATATACACATTATATATAAATTATATCAGTTTTCTGTCATGAATTAAGGACAATTTCTCTTCATAACAATACAACACAACACAGAAATCATCTCAAGCTCTATGCTGAAGTCTAAAAGTTGAGTCACAACCTGATCTATATGTCAGCACTTAATGCACGCTGAGAAATCAATAATTTAATAACAGGAAGGATGATATATATACCTGTGTATGGGAGAGGACGGATAGATATAAAGCTAAAAGCAGAGGACATAAACAATGAGAGAGAAAGAAATGCTCTGAGGGGAGGGTGGGGGTTGTCTTAAAGTGGAATAAGTGGCAACATAAATATAAAAACAGAGGAAGAGATGAGGAGGTAAATGAAAGGGTGTGTGAGAGGCATCGATGAAATGTAGGTCAGAAAAACATCCCCATCCTGCGGAGCGATGCGGGCTGGGAGGGGCCAGCTGCGCTGCTTTGATGGGTGGAGGTGGGATAGGGACACTAGGGGGGTTTGGAGGATATTCAAAGTGTGTCATGGACTCTGCTGACTGCTGGTTTGGTTTGGCTGCAGATGTCTGTTGTCTGTCCCACCTCTTTCTTTCTGTTATTATTATCAAGCTGATCTCATACAGTAAAACAATACACAATACAACACAAAGCAACCCACTTCAGCAAGAAAACAATGAACAATAAAGACAAAATACAGTAATAGAGAACAAACAAGAAAGAAAAACAGGCTATAGTAGACTAAAGAATACAGCAAAGAGCAGAAAAGAACTTGTATTTTTCTGCTGCAGCTGAACCACGAGGCTATTAGTATTCAGTATCAGTCACTAAATCACTCCACTGAGGTGCGGCACACTAATCATGAAGGATGGAGGAGGGGAGCGAGCGATGAAAGGAGGTGCACTGAAAAAAAAACATGAAGGGAAACGAAAGAGATTAGAAGTGTGTGAGAGAGAGAGAGAGAGAAATAACGAAAGAAGACAGAGTGATTTAAGAAGTAGAGAAGAGGTCAAGGAGCAGAAAAGATGAGGGATGATAGAAAGAGAGAGAGTAAAAGGAAAGTAGGTCATGGAGTCAGTAGGAGTGCAGACTGCGAGCACTGACCGATGACTCAGCGTTTACTGATGAGAAAGTGGGAGAAACTTCTCACCTCGGTCCTTGCGGAGCATCGCTATTTCTGTGCTCATAACAAGCCCCAAAAACTGGAGCCAGCGCCGTGGCAAAGATTAGGCGCTTCACCTTGCTGACCTCCCCTACTTTTCATCTCTGACCCAGTTGTCGTGCTAATTGGTCCGTTAATTAACAGCGCTCAGTCAGAGCCCGAGGAGGAACCGATGTGGCTGTGTGGTTTCACCGAGTCTGACACGCACGGGCTGAAAGTAGGCCAACTGCAGAGCCATGTGGGAGGAGGGCAAATTCAGAGCTGACATCCCTTATACATGTAGCTAATTCAGTACGCAATATTCAGAATTTCCTATATCCGTTCAGGAAATAGAGCTCTAAAGTTTGAGAGACATCCTCAGTGAGTCACTCTCAAAATAAATCTCTTTTTTTAAGAAAGACAAGAAAAGAGATTATTAATTAATTATGTTCAAGAATACTGCAGAAACCACCATCATAGCAAATTGTTAATTTATTTCTTCTTAGTTATGTAATTAATGTAATCTGAAGAAGAAAAAAAAAGATTATTTTTATTTGATCTATTCTAACTTTAAATGCATAGGCTGCTATTGGGAGCTTAGAACCCTAGGACCTAAATACATTGTTATATAAATTATTATTTAAAAAGCAATAATTAAAAGAAAATCAAACAATGATATGAAGTCATTAATAATAAATTGATTGACAAAGTCTTGAAAAATTGGAAAGATAGAATAAAGCACCTGTGAGCTGTGATGTGTGCAGGGGCCCCAGTTGGTAGGACGAGGGTTACAGGTTAGCTCATTGACAATGAGGAATCATATATGATTACTTTAATGATAGTACTGTGACACAACACTTACCATTTTATGACAAAATACACTGTTACACAAGCTGTGCTGCTCTGTGCTAGCATCTATGTATGCTAACGGTTCACTTGCAAATGTTAACCAGTTTATTTTTTTATTTTTTAATATATGCTCCAGCATCAGAAACACTCTTTATGATATCACAGTCAGAATCACTGAGTTCCATAGACCCCTTTTCTGACATATTTTTGTGGGCGGAGCGTAAGTGGAAGCTGATTAATTCTTTAAACACGTTAGCAAATGCTGGCTATCAAGTTTTGTTAGCTTGTTTTTTTTTAACAATGGCCGAATAAAAGACAATATGAAATCTTCGCGTCGGGGTCCTGCATCGCGCTGTCTGGGTTTTTTTTCACAACAATGACCCACTAGCTATACATTAGAGGGATCAGAACCGAGTCTATAGCAACGGTCTGTTATACATAGCAACGGTCTACTATAAAGAAATAACAGACTGTAGAATGCTGTAATTGACCAATCAGAATTAAGTATTCAATAAAGCTGTGTAGTAAATATAGATATAGTTTCTCTGAATATGTAGTCACTCATTCTCCGGAAGCAAAAGTCACATAAAATGTCTCATTTTAGTACAATACCTAAAGACCTAAGAGGCATAAAGGACAAAGTTGACTTTTTTAATTAGTTACATTCTTCGTGAAACACGTTTTAAATGTGTCATTTCAGAGCATGGAAGTAGGATGAAGTTACTCTTTTAATTTATTTTTAGTCCAATACAAGTTTGTGACGCCGCCGCCATTGTGAAATCTGGTGAAGGAACGCCAAGTTCCGGTCACATGACTGGAGCACAGCCAATAGGAACGCTCTCTCTCTCTGAAATGACCTGTGATTGGTCAAAGTCTCCCGTCACGGGCTAGATTTTCTAAAGCCTGAAAACAGAGCCATGAGGAGGTGCAGAAGTCTAGTTTTCTCTCAGAACACTTGAATTACAATATGCTGAAAGGTTATTATGGAATTTTTGCCCATTGATGCCAAAAATATACTGCCTACTGCCACTTTAATGATCTGGTCTGATCAGTGTTTTTAGAGGTAGGCAGGTGGTTTACCAAGAGTGGATTTAAAGATAAAATAAAGTAAAAATACATCTTCCTTTATTGACCTGTTCATCTGACCCTAACAAGGCAAACAAACGTATTGCAAGACATTTTTCTTTTAATTAGAGACCTGAACATAATCTCTACTTCATGTTTGCTGTATCAAAAAATATCACATTACCATATCTCACAGTGTCAGTTCTCTGTTAGAAACGGAGATGAATGAAGGTTCTATGACATATTAAATCTGTCGGAAGGAGTCTCTGCCTTCTCCTTCTGGCACGGCATCAGTTGTACAGATGGTCACCTTCAAGGTCCTCTCTGAGTGTGGTGCATCTCTAATGTGATCCTCTGCTCTCATCCCTCCATCCTCACCTCCTCCTCCTCGCCCTGCCCTTTGCTGTCTTCCTACCTCCCTCTCACGTTTCTTCCATCCTATCTCTCCATCCTCTCACCCCACGCTACCTCTGCTCATTTCCTCTCCTCCTTCGCGTCGACCACAGACAAGCTGTGCTTCAACCCTTTCTTCAATAATGAGGATATGCAGGAGATCACCAAGCACTTTGTGGTTTGCCACGTTGACGCACCAGGACAGCAGATTGGAGCGTCACAGTTGCCACAGGGGTACAAGACACACACACACACACACATGAAAAATACAGTACAGATACAATCACACGTTTATTCACATGACCAGACATACACTTGATAATAAGCAATGAATGGATAATTATTTATTAGTTAATATGCGTTAACTCTCTGGTTGTCAGAGGATTAGGCTATTGGTGAACAGATAATGTTGCAGTTAACATTATTTTTAGGTAGTAAGTATTCATAACTGATTTGAATGCATTGTGATTATGAGTAAAAACAGATGACTTTAATGCACTGATCACACACAGCATGCATGTGGAGCAATGATGACCAGAAGTTGTGTCCTTTCTCTCCACAGGTACCAGTACCCTACCATGGACCAGTTGGCCGGGATGCTGCCCACTGTGGTGCAGCACTTTGGGTTGGTGTTTCTACTACATCTTTCCCCTTTGTGTTACAAACAAAATCAGCATTGGTATCTGTTCAACTACCTTATTTACACCAATACTTTTAGATATTTATTATTACATTCAAAATGATCACGAGCATGCAATTTCAGTTCAGCTAAAGGTTTCAGTGTGTAGGATTTGGTGGCATCTAGTGGTGAGATTGCAGATAGCAACCAACTGAAACTTCTCCCGTGCTACGGTGGCTGACGCGAAAACGCGAATGTCCTTCTCTAGAGCCAGTTGTTTGGTTTGTCCGTTCTGGGCTACTGTAGAGACATGGCGGCCGGCCCCGTGAAGAGGACCGCTCCATATGTAGATATAAACGGCTCATTCTAAAGCTAGGCATACAATTTTGAGCCGCACTACTCATTTTAAAGTCAGACCGAATTTCAGCTTCGTCGGGTATTGTTTGCTGTGCAGTGTACAGGGGGAACCGATGACCGATTAACTCCTCCAGTCGGATGAATTTCTGAATGTCCGAAATTTTGGTCGGCCATCCACAGGCTCTCACACACAGTTGAAGCAGAACCATGAGCCGATTCCCCAGTGTCAGCGCCTTTTTTCTCTTTTTTTTTTACAGTGATCAGAGTGTAGCTATCAAGATAACAATGTACTATAGATAGATGTAGTAAAACGTAGCTAGCTTACCTCCAATTCTCTCTGCAAAATGGACAAGCCATACTGTCCACGTCTTCCTAGCCAGGGTGTTCACATAAATCGTGAGTTTTGGCTTTCCATAAACGATCTACTGGTACAGTAGGAGTAGGAAGTACACAACAACCTTTCTAAAATCGTACAGTGTATGCCCAGCTTAAGGTAATGAAAATACAAAAAACTCCTATTTTCAGGTGATTATTCACTAAAGAAAACACATTTATTGATATTATATTCCATTTCTCTCAATAGTTGCCCCTAAATGCTACACGCTGTTCCTTTAAGTAAGAATAACAGAAAATAGAAAACATTAAAAAAAACTAAAATTAAAGCCAGTTTACACTTTTCTGAAGCATTTAACACAGCGTAGCTCCATGGCTATGGTTACTCTACTAGCAAGCCTCTTTCATTCCTGAGTGGTTTCTGTAGATAATAGAAATAGAAAATATCGCATTTCTTGCCAACAGAATGTAATTTTAGCCCGGACATACAGTACAGTACCAGCCGCAGCACACAAACTTGGCTCTGCGTAAAGCATGAATTTCAACCCGTCAAAGCCATTCTGTAACATGGTACAGGCCCACCAGACTGTCACAATACCCTGTTCAAATTCTTGTATTCACGTAGCCTCCTCACATATGAACGATTTACAATAGTGTATAATTATTTATCTTGAAAATATTGCCTCTAATGGATCTTTTTATTTTAGATTTAAGAGCATTGTTGGGATCGGAGTTGGAGCTGGAGCTTACATTCTGGCCAAGTTTGCAGTAAGTCACATCCTGATTCTCCTACGTTGTACCTACTGTTCAGAATGAGCCCAGTGCTGGATTAAACTTATATAGATATTCAGGATTTCTTCTGAGCAGTTTTTTTTGTCAAAGTGTGCTACCTCTGAATCCTAGACTACATGTGTTTCTACGTGTTTTGCTCTCAGCTGATCTTCCCTGACATGGTGGAGGGTTTGGTTCTGCTCAACATCGACCCCAACGGCAAAGGCTGGATTGACTGGGCTGCCACCAAGGTACCTGTTTATCACTGGATATCACACATACAATTAAAACTCTAGGCCTGCTTTTTATTTACAATCTCCCTGTCTTTCCCCCCAGCTGTCAGGTCTGACCAGCGCTCTGCCAGATACTGTGCTGCCACATCTTTTCAGTCAGGTATAAGCTCAGAGTCCGGGTATAAAAATTGGACAGTAATTGTTTTTCAATGGTACTTCTTCAAAATATGAAAAAACAAAGCAAGGATAAATATGTCATCTGTTACAGGCAGATATTGAGCCAGCTTTTTGCATTTGTCCACAGGAGGAGCTGATGAACAACACAGAGCTTGTGCAGAGCTACCGGCAACAAATCAACAACACTGTCAACCAGTTCAACCTGCAGCTTTTCTGGAACATGTATAACAGGTGGAGTGATACAATTTTCTTCTCACACGCACACACATACAAGCAAACAAAAAAGTTCTTTATCTCAACATTCATAATGTCTCTTTCAGTCGGAGGGACCTTGAGATGAATCGCAGTGGGACGGTGCTCAACGCCAAGACCCTGAAGTGAGTCTGCAGATACAGTTTCATAATACCAGTTGATTTTGATCTAATTGAGGTTAATATTTAATACATTAAAGCTACTACAAGGAACTTTCATTTTGGGTTGATTTTGGCGGTCCAAGTGGGCAAAAGTGGAAGTGTTTACGAGCACCAATTCCCTTTAGAAAACCTCTCATTATACTGCAGCAGGGTCTGACAATCTGCCCTGTGCTGTCCTGGTCCTGGTTCTCCCGTACCTCCCTTCCCTCCAGCGGGTTCAGAAATATGGCCTGGGCCTCCAGCAGCGCGGTGTTGGAACCGGGTCTGGGTCTGTGCGTGACAGACTAGTTGCTGTTGGAGGCCCCGCTGGAGACTGAGCTGAAGGAGTTTTTTGTGATTTTCGTGATTTCGTCTGATATTGCGCTCAATCGGACCCAGCGGCACCGATGACAAGCATTAAGAATAACTCTATAGAAATAGAGAATCTTCTCGCTGATGGTCTCGTTTACTCATGTCAGGTCATATAGAGGCATCAGTATTAAATTTAGACTGTTTCATAGCCAGTTAAAAGTTCCTCATAGTAACTTTAAATATAAAAGTCGCTGCTTAATATCACTGTAAATAGAATATTTGGGAGTTTTGGACTGTTGAACAAAACAGACAATTTTAAGACATCACCTTCTACAAACTAAACAAGTAATTGATTAATCAATGTAACAAAATCATACCAATACTGAAAATAATCAGGCTAAAACAACTCAACATATAACCACAATTCTGATCCTCCTGAAGTCAGAACCTGCAGCTACTTGTCTAAACATCCTAAATGTTCCTGTAGGTGTCCTGCGATGCTGGTTGTGGGAGACAATGCTCCGGCTGAGGAGGGAGTGGTGAGTCCATCATCTCTCTTCCATGCTCCACTTCTCTCTCTTTGTCTCATCATGCAGTACCTCTGTTTCACCAGATGTCTTCCTTCTTTAGCCCACTCCTTTTCGTTTACCCACTGAGATAACTTATTTATGCTTCTAAGTCTATCTGGAGCTCTAAACACCAACCCTCCTCCCCCTGTTCTTGCCCTCTTCAGTGTTTAGTACTTGGCATTTAAATTCTGGTAGTTTGTCCTTATTCAGTTAAACAGAAACAGGTCAGCCAGCAGACACTCTCTCTGCACCCCCAGGACTCTGTGTGTATGTCTGTCCATCTGTGTGTGTAATGCATGTCTGTGATACTATAGGTGTGTGTGTGTGTGTGTGTGTGTGTGTGTGCGCGTGTGCGCATCTGTTCTCCAGGGGCCAGATGGCCTCGCTCTGTCTGGTTTGCTAGTTTGAAGTGGCCCATATATTTATGCACCAGTTAGTCTGCCGCATGTTCAAATTGAAATCAAATCACTCTCCTGTCAGTCAGAGGAATGGGATGGAGAAGGGATACAGGGTGGGGGGGGATGTTATAAAACATCTTGGAAGAGAGAAAGATGGAGAGATGGAAAGCGACAGAGCAATGGAGGGAAGCAGTGTGAGGAAGCGAGAGATGAACAGAGGTTGTTTTATTGGATGAGACAGACGGAGGTTATATTGTTTTGTATACGCTGATATGAGGCTGCTGTGTTTGCTCCCTCTTATATGACACATTCCTTTATATGCTTCCTCTGCTGTGAGAGAGAAATGGAATATGTTGAGAGACGCATACATTTCAGACTTACATTTGCATAGCCTGCAAAATTATTTGCAACAATTTTGTTGTTGTGATTTGTAGTAATTGTCTGACGGTGAAGCTAATTCATGCAACTGTTGCATAAATTAACAATTCAAGAAACACATAAATATATATTTTTTGAATTTCCACAATTCATATTCAACATGTTTGGGCAGTAAAATATATATTTTGGCTATCTGTTTGAAGGATTAGAGATTAAACGCAGCAGGAAGCAGCACAGAGCGAAAATATTGCACAAACACTGGCTGTGTTGTGTTTGTCCACAAGTATGAGTGGTCACGCATTGTGTGTATGTGTGTGTGTGTGTGTATCTATGCACATCTGTCTACTGTGTGTGTGTGTGTGTGTGTGTGTGTGTGTGTGTGTGTGTGTGTGTGTGTGTGTGTGCGCACTGCGGCTGTGCTCTCAGCCTGCTGGAGTGACTCATCTCTGCAGCACACTGCAGTATCTGGGTCACTCACACACACACACACACACTGATATAGTCTCCATATAGGCTATAAACTATACATACAGCACATCCACAGTTCCTCTCCAAGTCTTGACCATCTTTAAAGGAATACTTCACCCCCAAAATAATCATCTGTATATCAGTTGCTCACCCCATGTTACCTTCAATTTTCTTGCATGCCAAAATGACCATCTGTATAATGGTCATTTTTGGCGTTAAGTATTCCATTAACACCCCATAAAGTTAACATGTGTTTTTTTTTACTGCACCTTTTTGGCATATTCAGTTCAATATGCTGTTTTTGTCCTCAAGGTCGAGTGCAACTCCAAACTGGACCCAACCAACACCACCTTCCTAAAGGTAACTGTTTGTCCTCAGCTTCATCTACTCCATCATTAGAGAAAAAGTCTGATTTGTTGTGCAAGCACAACTTCAATTTATATATTTAATATATATATATATATATATATATATGATTTATTTAACCTTTATCTAACCAGGAGGTCCCTTGAGATTAAAATTTCTTTTTCGAGGGAGACTTGGCCAAGATGGCACACCATTACAAATCAAACAATGGAGCATGTTAAAACAGACAAAAGACAACAGATACATAATACAAAATCCAGTTTAGGAATAGCAATTGCACTCTTCAGTTACACAGTTTTTTTATCAGAGCTTTGAACTCTCCCAGGGAGACAAAATCATGAAGCCGTAGTATGTTCTGAAGGTTATTCCTTGACCAGTGCACAAAATAGGCGAAAGCTGCTCTACCAAGTTCCGAGCAAATCCTCGCAGCCATCTAGTGGGGCGAAAGCTGTAATAGCTGTTGGTGAGTGATAGGAGATTACACAGATATGAAGGGAGTGTGCCCAGTATGGCTTTGTAAATAAAAATATACCAATGCTGCTGTCTCCTTAGGCTTAATGAAGACCAGGAGACCCGATCATAAAGTACACAACGATGTGTACGGGGATAATGAGCTGGATATAGAAAGCAGAGAACTGTGATACACAGAATCTGGGCAGCGAAGTGTAAAGGAGGCAGCATGCATTTAAATAATGTCCCCATAGTCTAAAACACTTAAGAACGTAGCCTGCACAAGTGTTTTCCTAATTGCTAAATTAAGGCATAAATAATAATCCCAATTTACACAAAGTATGATGCTAAATGAAATTCTCAATCGTTCAATTTTGACCATCGTAAACACTTTACACCTACATGTAAACTGTGGGAAAGAAACAGTTTACCTAACATTGTGATATACAGGTAGGCCAGTGTTTCTTAAATGGGGGTCTTAGTACTCCCAGAGGTACTTTGGAGTTCTGCACTGCAATTAAAAAATATATATATAATTCCTAAAATAATTATATGTTCAATGAAAAAATGTAAATGTAAGTTCGATAAGCTACATTTTATATTCTATATGCCGTCATTAACTGCTGAATACTGTAGACTGCAGCAACCAACTTTTTTTTCTACCAAAAATGCGCTACTTAGGGGGTACTTGGCAAAAAATATTTCAAAGGGGGTACATTATTGAAAAAAGTTTGAGAACCACTGATATTGGCTACCCTACAGAGTAAATAGTTTTGTGCTAATTAGCCCATATTGAAATGTTAATGTTATACATGTTATATATTAAATATGTTTCCCTCGAAGCATAATTCACAATGCAGTTTTGTAGTATGGGAATGTAATTTTTAGGATACAAGACTGCAATATGATGTAATGACAGAAAAAAAACAACAACATGAGTTACCATTGCAGAACTGTTGATAGAAAGAGGGAGTACGGTACATTTGCTGTGTCTAGTTGTGAGCAGTTTGGTTAATTGCTGCTCTCTCCTCTCGTGGTAGATGGCTGACTCTGGTGGACTTCCCCAGCTCACACAGGTAACACACAACCTTGCATAATTAACAGGCTGCCATACAACCAAACAAAATCCCCCCAAAAAATCAGACAGACCATGAATGCATCATCCATATTTGACATTTGTTCAGTAAAATGAAAACTCTGATGTGTTGTTTTCCAGCCTGGGAAGCTGACTGAAGCCTTCAAGTATTTCCTGCAGGGAATGGGCTACAGTAAGTATCCAGAAAAACAGACTGTACTTAGTGAGTGAGAGTGTGATTTCATATTTGTGTTCATGTTCTTAGCCTTTGCAGTAATTTCTTATAAAAAGCTTTTTTCAGCAGAAGTATTATTATAGTAATGTCTGAGTGTGTTGTGATTGATGTATTTCATGCAGAGGGACATGAGTTGTGTTAATCTTGCCCTCTGTCTCCCCCCGCCCCGTTCTCTCAGTCGCTTATGTGAAGGATCGGAGGTTGAGTGGAGGGCCAGGTACTTCCTCCTCCCCCTTCACCTCTGACCTCTTATTGCTGCCCTATTTGATGACATTGGCATTTTAAAATTTATTTGAATTTCATTTGGTTATGAATACAATATTTTGGGCTGTTATGAAATTTTTACTTTTGCTGTCATTTCTAGTGGTTTTTTTTGTTTTTGTTTTTTTTTTATCCTAAGGACATTAATACGGAAACCCTGAGAGGCAATTGAGAAAAACATTCTGTTGATCCATTTTCTAAATCTGATCTAAATTGTTTTCTGTCGTGTGTTTATGTCTTAAAGGTATAATATGTAACAGTTGTCGGTTACTGTTTGTAAACACACGAGGTATAGAGTGAATGAAGAGAGGGAGCGGCGTTAGTGAGAACAAAGCAGTGAATCAAAGAAATAAAACATTATTGAGTCACAAACACAGCAAAATAATAAGAAAAGAGACAATACAGGATACAGAAACAGACACCACCACCTGTATATCTAGTGATGATTGAGAAGGATTATTTTTGTACACATTATTTTTTTCTTTAGAGAATTCCTGCATATTATACCTTGAAGAACAGGTGAAAAAGGGGTTTTGTTTTCATCTGTAAAGCAGGGAAAAAGTTTTATCAAGATTGTTTTCTCAGTGTTTGTTGTTGTAGTTCTCATTTCGGCAACACATGTCATAAACACAGGAAAGAAAACAATTTTGATCAGACTTAGAAAATGGATCACCAGAATTATTTTTTTTTCTCACTTGGCCCTCAGGGCTTCCGTACATTATACTCCATCATTGTTTTATCAAGAATATATTTTCCTCCCCACGGAAAAATATACTGCCCTTACTTCCCCTCCCCACATTCCTTTGCCATTGCATCTCCAATGCTCTTTGCATGGCCCTCAGCTAGCTTTGAGCACAACCTTTTGGACTAAATTTGTAACAAGTTACAATATTTTTACACAACCAATAGTTTAGGCTTTAATTGAGAATGGCCAATAGAACACTACATCTAGTTATTGCAATCACATGAGAACGTAAGCCAATAAAAACTCCATAAACTGCTGAATGAACATAAGTAAAAACTAAAATTGTCCTCAATGTTATGCGGATTCTGCTCTAAACTGCTGAGCCTAAACTACATAAGCACAGTATACAATATGAAACTTTCAGGGTGTACTTTTGAGACTCAAAATTGTCCGCCTGACATTTCTACAAGAACCAAACAAGACTGACCCAGCGTTACTTGGACTGATACAGGACGCTTAAAGCTGGAGCCAGTGTTTTTGTATTTATGCGGCATATAGTCATTATTTTGTGGCCTTAATTACTACTAATAATATATATACAAATCTGTTTTCATGCTCAAACCATTCCATGTGTTATTACTGTCTGGGTGGAAATACTAAAACTCATCATCAAAACAGACAAATTAAATGAATTCATTTATTGAATTCATTGCCTATTTCTCTCCTCATATGTTGTCAAAAACATCTTGTAGTGTACTGTTTAGCTGTAAATTGAGAAAGTTTGTGACCCAGCAGCCATGTTGAGATCTGTTGAGGAAATACCAAGCACTGCCCACCAGCCGGAGCACAGCCAATAGGAACGCTCTCTCCCTCTGAAATGACCCGTGATTGGTCAAAGTTTCCCACCACAGGCTCGATGTTCTAAAGCTTGAAAACAGAGCCATGAGGAGGAGAAGAAGTCTAGTTTTCTCTCAGAACACTTGAATTACAATATGCTGAAAGGTTATTATGGATTTTTTTGCCCAATGATGCCAAAAACTTCTTGCTTTAATTGATTAATAATGAATAGCTTATAATACAGTTCTATTAGGAGAACTGAGCTTTATATAACACAAAATGCATGGTGCTGGCAATGTGTCTCTATGTAGACACATTGCCAGCTTTAATGAACAACTCCAACCATTCAGGGCAGTTGTGTGAGCTAGTCAGCTGTCTTTTCTCACCAGCTACAAAAAGGGATATTGTTCAGTTGCCCACATTAGCATGTACTCCCAACATCATAATATCAACTTTTTTTTTACAAAATGTAATGCTGGATTTTTTCTTCTCCCCACCCTTCCCTTTCCTCCCAGTGCCCTCCGCCAGCATGACCCGCCTGGTTCGTTCTAGGACGGCCTCCCTGACCAGCGCCAGCTCCATTGATGGCGGGTCCCGCTCTCGGGCCTGCACCCATTCCGACAGCACCGAGGGAGTCGGCACTGTCACCCACACCATGGAGGTGTCCTGCTGAGGAGTCGGCCAGCCATAGGAAGAGGGCGGGAGGGCTACTAGAGGGATGGAGAAAGAAAGAGCAAGATGGTGGGGATTAAGGGTGGTGGAGATGAAGGTGTGACCGCCTCTCTGTAGTCAGACACGGTAGATGGTAGAACGAGACAGCAACAGGAAGGAAAGCCGATGAACAAGGTGGAGACAGCTCTCTCTCTGTCTTCATCTATCTCCTCCAGATCCATTTGTCTGTCATCTTCTTCCCTGCTCCACCTGTAAAATACCATATGTGTTGCTACTAACACTCCCCAACCACACCTTGAAATACCCACCTCGACCCCACCCCTGTCACCCAGCACTTAAAGAATTTAGGCAACTGGTTTTGTTCTTGTAGTGTCATTCTTGTGTTTGCAAACTGTCTCCTCATTCTTTGCCTGCACCTACCCCGTCCCCCCCCCCACTCTCCGTCTGTCAACAATCCACACAGCAATATATGATATAAGCTGCTGTTAATGATGGAAATGTGTCAGAGAAAGTGTAAGGGCAGGATATAGCAAGGAAAACAAAACTTTTATATGGTACTGCAAAGAAAAAGTGTTATGCATAAGTATTTTGCAGTTTATTCTTTTGTTATATGGACACAATGTGAGTATCTCTCTCTGCGTTATTTGCAAGAAATGGTTATTTCTCTCTATGAGTGACTGGTAAGTGTCAGAGGGGGGCGTGTCCAGGATTTGACAGACAACAGAACACAGCCTGTCGTAGCCAAGTGCACCATGTAGAGCATAGCTAGAGCACACCACGCTGATTTAAAGCTGCACTTGGTAAGATTTTATGTCAAACGTGTAAACTACACGTAGAATGAGAGGGGTATCATCAGCATACATGCGTTTCAGGCCACCAGTGGTTAAGTGAGACCTAGCCACTACACCACCAGGGAGTCCATCCGTTTTTATTGCTTTTACCGCGATAATCTGTACGTGATTTGGTCTAAGTATAACCAAACTCATGTTTGAATTGTCTTGATTTTGAGCAAGATGACAATCTGCGATTTGTGAGCCGCTGGAGTCCATCTATTGTTTAGTATCAAATAAGCTTAAAATGATTGATATGAATATAACGTAGCAAATGTAGCAGCAAAGTTACTCTTGATCAGCAAACAACTCACAAGTGGAATTGAGCTTTGTTTTTCCAGACTTTAATCGCTCACTCATAATCGATACCTTACAAAGTGAAGGAAGAAACTGCTTAAAATATAATTATTAATATTATTGTATTTGCATGAGCTGAAATTGCAAAATGTGTAGTGCAATGCAAGATAATTCTGTCCACACCAATCAGGACACTACAGATGTAATCACTTGTTATGTCACTTTTTTGCAAGGAAGAGACAAATTAAACCAAACTGTCTTCTAAGAAGCACTTAAAAAGTGGTCTAATCCAGAGAAAGCTCCACTCCATTAGGTGTGACGCTGAGGCTGGCGAACAGGACACATCACATTATCAATTATTGAAGCTCAAATCTTCCATTATTACTCGTACTGCTGTTGCTTAGTATTGCCATTCAGAGCCACATTAGTGCAATGTTGCTGAGTGCAGCTTTAACCTGTGTGTCATCTCGCATTTCTAAGCCAATCCACTACATGAATATAGGCTAGAATTAGTATTTATTAACATGTATATGCATGTGTATGTGAAAGTAATCTTAGGGTATTCTAGTATCAGAGTATAGTATCTAGTATTAGGGCATTCTTCATTAGCACCGTGCATGTGTCTATAGTTGAATAGAGCCATGGATGCATTATCAGTCTGTACCTCCAGCGCATGCACGCGGTTCTGGCCGTAGTCGGCTCTTTGTGGTCTCTAACATGACAATCACACTCTGACCCAAACCAAACTAGACCAGGGGGACCGAGGCAGGACCAGGCCGACCCGACGAGCTCTCTTTCCGGGTCACCACCAAAGAACTCGCAGCAGCCTTCCCTTACAGCACCCAGCCCCACTCCATGGATGTACCAAAGCTACCCACCCACCCACACACACACACACACTCACACACACACACACACACACATATACACAACCACAAACATACCCCCATGCACATACACATTG
Organism: Sebastiscus tertius; assembly: GCA_916701665.1. Taxonomy (NCBI): domain Eukaryota; kingdom Metazoa; phylum Chordata; class Actinopteri; order Perciformes; family Sebastidae; genus Sebastiscus; species Sebastiscus tertius. Next base: position 29,533 of record CAKAOH010039005.1, read on the forward strand.
TCACACACCTTCTCAAATGAAACCTGCGTGGGCTGTGTTTTGTAAGGGAACTAAGCCAACAAAATCACACACAAGAAGGAATCCATTGTTATGTGGTCAGTGTGTGTTTTGATGTGATGTGTAACCATCATCTCACCAGTGTAGAGCATGTGTATAAGTATAGTTTTAGACTAGTGAAGCTGTGTGCTGTTATCTGCTGTAATACTGGACCACCTTGTCAATAGTGATCAGAGATGGGGGGGGCCCCCTGTTTCTTTGGCTTAGTAATGTACAGTATTCATGTACCATAGTCACCTTCTCCTGTTTCCAGTTTTACAAAAACACCCTTTTGGTCCCTTGTCAGAAGGGGCGTAGCTTTCAATTGCTGAGGTGTGCGCTTCCCTGAGGTGGCCTGTAAGGGGCGGGGCTTTTTTGGAGCCATTTGGGCGCCAAGCTCGGAATGTAGGGCAACCCCCAGCCACCTTAAAAAAATAACCCCTTCCCCCTAAAAAAAAAAAAAGGTGCCCCGACTCTCACAGGCAAACCCAGTCGCACCCTAAAGGGCTATCAGCTGAAGTCACTTTTTAAAAATGTTGGTAGTGTTAGTCGTGTTTCTGAGCACCAGGGGGCCCTAGAGACCAGCAGATAGGTAAGAGAATAGTGGAGGGGGGTTTTCAAGCAAAGAAGAACAGAGGGGATTGTTACCAAAACATAAGGAGAGAGATTCTGACCTGAAAAAGAGTGAATGAATGAATGTTAAAGGAAAACGAATGTGATTTTGATGAAACTGGAGAGGTTATTGTTGAATTGTTGTTGAAATATCCAATAAATGTAATAGTTGGAAAAAAACAAATCCTGACATGTGGAAATTATGACGAGATATTAGACGGTCAGATCAAAAACCTCAGTTACTCCTCGCAGAACCTCGTGGATGAATTCCATGAACGCTGAAGTTTGCATGTAGCGAAGTATACGGTCATCTCTCAGCGTTTCCTCTCTTCTCTAAGCTATTTTCTGCCATCTACACTTAGGTTTCCTCCCACACGACTTCTACCCAAACTGCCTGGGGGGCTCCTGAATGTATTTTGTCCTTTTTTTGAAGTGCTGTACAGTATTGTCAACCTACGCCTCTCAGAACCCCTCGCTATAGTTTGCACTTCTATCCCCACCCCACATCTTTGACATTTAAACCCGCACATGAAAACCCAGCTCCCTCCTGCTCCTCCTCAAGGTCTATAAAAAGTGAAGTTCAGTAGCGATTTGTGAAAGTTGACAGCTCCTGTAAGCTGGCACTCGATCAGTTTGTATAGACCTTGGTCCTCCTTGCACTTGTAGATACTTTTTATTTATAGAGCAGGTTACCCGACCCGAACACTCTAACACTACTGTATTGTGAAGAAAACTTCGACATATTTCTGTTCCTCTTCCCTTCTTGGAGTTTCTCTTTTTTATAGGCAACAATAGGTGTAACCTCATCTTGATATATAATGATATTGGTTCCTGTGTACTACTATTATTCTTCTTATTCATACTGCCATTATGATTGATTTGTATTGAGCAATAAGTTCTTTTTTTCTCGTTTGGTTGTTTCATATTGTGGGAGTCTTCCCTATGAGCTTGTTTCTATTCACAACAGTAGAAGGACTCTTACCTACTTTGCTGTCATTCAGATGTGTAATGTAAAGTTTAAATATATTATATACAAATAAATATAAAAAGTAAGCTGTCTCTGTCCATGTACTGATCAAGTAACAAGTAAGAAATAAAGACTTTATGTCAGAATTGTGTGGAGTCAGGTGTCTGATCCTTTTTACTCGTGTGGACGTCTGCGCTGTCATATCTGTTCAACGTATGGTGAGCAGTTCTCACTTCACTTTGCACAGCTCTTACTTCTGCTGTGACAAAATCTAATTTCTGAGATACATATTATTTAACGGACAGATGCCACCCCTCAATGAGAGCAACTGCTACACACATTAGTGAACTTCAAACAGTTGAAACAATTTTTTATTATGTTTTAACATCATATTGTAAACAACTTGTCTTCCTCTGGAAGATAATGATTCTGGAAAATCCTAATGTTTCCACACTATAGGTACATACATAAATCCACTATAGAAGCCCTGTTCAGACCTGGTATAAACATGCATCCTGAGTCCCGAGAGTCCCAAATGGACAGCTCTAAGTACAGGTGTCAAGACGCATTGAGATTTGATCACTCAGATCACATTCAGAGATGGTCTGTGATGCATATTGTCACATTCTTTTAACAGTGTGTAGTGAATGTGTCCTGGGCCACATTAAGGACTCAACTGACGTCCCGCTGGGATCTGCGGGGTCTCACTGCGCTCCTCATGTGAATAGACAGGCAGACGCTCTCATCCCCGGCCCCCCTTAAGCTCTGTGCCCCGCCGTTGCCTGGCAAAGGCGGCGGTGTCGGCGGTACAATAACCTTTAATTTTGATGTTAATTAAATGTGCCTGAATTCACGAATATGTAGGATATTACTACTGACATTCATGTAATATTACGTCACAACGTCTGCTGTATTAGCCATCTGTTTACCACGTGTTTATTTGCATATAGAGCGGGGAAGTGAGATTGTATCATAAATGGTCACTGGAGACGCATGTGGAGACACATTCTAATGCCAGACGTACCTAAAGCTGTCCAATTGTGTTTGGATCACTGAGGACGCATGTTAGTGCCAGGTCTGAACAGGGAGAACTAGGTCTTGCAATGCAAATGTACATTATGCCGAATTTACCACATCAATTTACCATGTGTATCATGTATAGTAGAGGTAATTTCAGGTAATTTCCCCTCAATGCTTTTTGCTGGCCTTCATTAACGAATCACCTTTATTTGTTCATGCGGGTCATTACTGCAGCCATTATTTAGATACAGGCTTTTATGGAAAACATTGTCAGCATTATCCATTTAGCTAAACAAAACCTTGTAGGAGACCATGTAGGAGTCACAGTAGGCATGGAGCATCTGGTCCACAGGGCTGTAGTTCAGGGACATAATGTTGGGAGACATCTTGTTGATGAAGACGCCAATGTTGAACCTCTCCAGCCCTGTCGCGGTGTCAAACGAGTAGAAGATCTCCTCCAACTCTTTGTCGACGTACCGTGTCGCATAGAGCACGCCGCAGGCCATGAAGGTGTTAGTCACCGCCTGCTTATAGACGGAGGTGTACCAGGTTTGGCCAAGTGTCAGCGGTTCGCCCTCCTCCACCTTGGACAACACCAGGTTGCCAAAGTCCTGGTTGGTGGTGTAGATCACCCAGACGCCTGATTCATCCGTCGCCAGGTCCAGGTCGGTGAACGGGTAGCATTCATCAAGGTGGCAGAAATTACCCTTTGAGTTAAACCTGAAAAAACAGAAGTGATGTTTCATTTGGAAAACAATATTTTCATTAGTATCTTAGTTTTTTTATATGGAATTCAACATTTTCATTAAAACATTTTTGTAGAAATGCAACATTAATTCTGGTGCCAGCAACACTCATTTAAACTAGAATGGCACTCGGAGAGCGCAGACCTCCGGCAATGTGCCCGAGTACGATTGCCCCCCCTCACCTAAACAGTCGTCGTTACTGTTTCCAACAATCACCAAGTGTGCTTTGGTCGAACTCAACTGTAATTTCACAGAGTTTAATGTAATAATGATCTTAAAGACAAAGTCGAGCAGCGAACCTGGTGCCTTTTGGTAGTTGTGAGTTGGTAACGGTTTTGGCGGTGAGGTTGAATCGACAAACAGTGTCTTGGTTGTAACAGTTGTAGTACAAGGCTTCTCCATACAGCACAACATTTGGACCCTGGATGGTGTTGGTGGTTGGGTTAGAGGTGTGGATCATGACATTACCTGGAAGAAGAAGAAGAAAAAGAAGAAGCAAACGGGAAAGAGTAACTCCAATGTAAACCCGTCCATATCATTATTATACGCTCAGAGCAAGTGCCCCGAAAGTCAGGTGACATAGTATAAAGAGCGACAAAGTCCGCGTAGGGAAGAGGACAGGGTGGATGGACGGGTTAACAAACATATGTCCTGCTGATTGTGTCCCGTGTGAAACCAAAAGTCAGCGTTGACGTATTTACATTGACTACTTGACTTACGCAGGCTATATAACTTACTTACTGTAACAAACAACCCAAACCACAATGTTTTCCTAAACACAACAAAGTAGTTTTGTTTGAATTCACAACATTAACTACATGTTTAAAACTGCGACGTAGTATACGTAGGGCTACCGAATGCGTTAAAAAGTGACGGGGGTCCTGACCAAGTGTCCATACGGGTTGGGAATGAGAGCGAGTTGGATAATTACCAGTAGGGCTTTAATATGTTCTCTTGTCCATTAGAAGTATCTATTGCACAAGTATGCACACTAAGCTGAAGGGTAGCATAACACTTAAAACTATAACACAAGAGTTCTTCTTACCTGGTGTGCTCAACCCAACAATCAAAGAGCTCAGGCTGGAGTAGAGACGGATATAGTTGCTCCATTTGTTGCCGGAGGTCAGCATTACCAGCCAATACCAGCTCTCCTTCCCTGCCTCTGGTTTGGGATCCCGACCCCAGGCTCCATATTTGTAGGAGCCAGGGTACTCTCCTGCTGTGTACACCCTCGGCCCGGTAATGTTCATAAATCGACCATGGGGGCAGTAACCTTGGTATTAAATAGAAGAGAGAAAGAAATTGTACTAAATAAGTACAGCTGGTTGGGCGAGGCATCCACTGGCTGATAATCACTTCCAAATTTTGGTGATTGGTGCTAAACAACAGTTCAGGACCAGAATGGCCTCTAATGTTGGATGTAATTTTGATGGAGGGCCATATCTTTGCTCAGGTAAAATAACAAGCAACTCATTATAGACACATATTAGATCAGGAAGCCCAATCAATCTCTGTGGGTTCACAATGTGAAATTGCAAAGTGGATCATCAATGAACTACAACAAAAAAATAGCAATTGCTACACAACCAGAGTAAGATTTTTGTCTATGTGAGTTTTGGCACATACCATGTGGAGGCTGAGTGGGTTGGGTGGAGGAGTTAATTCCAGTCTTGCACTGGTCCAGATCTCTCTTGAGACGCTTGTTGGCTTGTTGTGTCTTCACCACCTGCATGGTGTCGTATGTCTCCAGCTCCTGCATCTCTGCTCTCAGGTCCTCCAACTGAGCAGCAGAACAGACATCCCAATATATTTTTATATATACATATGTATGTATATATATATATATATATATATATATGCCTGTCATCAGAGAAACTGGACTGGCTTATACATTGATAAAGAAAGACATTTCACCCATCGACTTCTAACCTCATCACCAAAGTCACAATAATCAATATGTCAATATTTTGATAATACATTCCCATATGGAATTAGTAAAAAAAAATAGATCTTGATTGCGTATAAAGACTGATACAATTTTGAAATTTGAAAAACATTTTGTATGAGTACCTGCTCAAAATGCAAGCTTATGTAAGCAGCCCTGTATAAAGGTGTGAGAGGTTTCCATACCTACCTGATGATCTCTCTGAACAGGGGGGCTCTGCATCAATACATTTCTATTTTTTCTTTACATTTTGACTAAAATGTTCATGTAGGATACATTAAAGTTACTATGTTTTGGTGTAATCATAGAACCTGTCTGTCAGTGTCACTCTTGATACCACCAGATGGCACCAAAGGTAGACATTTTCAATCATACTGGAATGTAGTGATGTCACTTGAGTCAGCGTCATTTGGGGCTTAAGTCTACAAGTTTGAAAATTAAGAAAAAAAAATAGTTTTGAATCTGTTGGTGTAGAGTTAGAAAGACTGTAGCCTGTAGCCCGCTCCTCATCTCTGGTTGAGACCAGAGGCTCCATGCTACAATAGCTGCTACTTCCATAGAGAGCCTAAGTCCCGCCCCTTTCGGTGGACCACCATGGGAACTTATTTTGGAAAACAAATATGAACGGTAGTCAACGGAGAGACAAATACTTTGTTTGAACCCGTTTGAAATGTGCCATGAATCACACATTATGATATTTATACATTTAAAACATAATTGTGCAAGTCAAGAAAGTCGCAGTTTGTTGTAAAACTGTTGAAGTATCAGACTGTGAAAATACGTCATTAGAAAGACGACACACTCAAAAGTTGCGCAAGTGACGTCAGGTCAGATAACGTTTCATTTGTGGGTGGAACATAGCTAAGTTAGCTAGCTAGCTAGTGTCGGTGACGTATATTGTACGAGATGAGAGAGAGACGTAGTTCACTGAGCGGTTTCACACAAAACTTAATGATACTACGACAAAGGCTTAAAAAACTATCTTTTAAATTGACAAACATCATATGTGTGATTCATGGCACACTTAAAACTGGATCAAAAAAATATTCATCTCTCTCCGTTGACTACTGTTCATATTTCTTTTCCAAAATAAGGTCCCATGGGGTCGACCGGAAGGGGTGTGGCTCTCTATAACACACTCAAATCTCTGACTGAACTTTTGGCAGTTAGCGTGGCATTGTGGGTAATGTAGGCACCAGGTTTGGACCAGGAAGAAAAATTATTTGAATCGATTTTGATACTTTAAAAAAAATAAAAAATAAAAGGTCCATCCTGAGTCAGTGATAATGAGCCAATGTTATTATGGGTGCAATGCTAAATCAGTGGAGTACTCTTAAAGACACAAGGGCATTGCAACACTATCAGTAGAAAGTTTCTTTCATTAGTCTTTGATGAAGAAGAAGTGAAGATGTTGAAGACTAGATACAGTAACATAGTCATAATTTCTGCAGATTTGCACACCATGGTCATTCCACAAGACAGTGCAGTCTTAGTGCTCCTTTAAATAATATAGTTTCATTTTGCTATAGATACCAAAAATCAATCTGCACTTTGAGCAGTGTCATTCAGTGTCACCTTATACCTGTTGGGTAGCGTCAGCAGATAGACGCTGGTGTCCCAGGGTGGTGCTGTTGAGCCTTTCGATGAACTGGTTGATCTGCATCAGTTCATTCTCTATCACCTGCAGGCTGATGACCGAATAGAGCTCTCCATCATCCTCCCTCTCCAGCATCGACACATCTTCCTGCAGCTGTGGCAGACGTTGCTCCAAACCCAGCAGCAGACTCTCTAGCTCTAGAATCTGAACAGAATAGACAAACAGATCGGCACTGGGTTCACACATCACTCAGGACTCCATCAGCAAGAATGCATACATGCAGGAGTCTTACAGGAGTTTTTTTTGTTTTAAATATCAATATTAATATACATTTTTTGACAGTTTTACAGATGAGTTCTTTACAGTCTGGTTTAGAGAATAACTACTTACCTTCTGTGGGGTGATGTTGCCGTTGCATTTTGATGCAGCGTCCTCCGCTTTGTCGAGTTTGTCGTGAGGGAATACCTTCTCTGAAGTAGTCAACTCACATGCACACTGATTTGATGCCTGAAATCAAGAATATTAAATGTGGCATATATAAACACTAAATGCCGTTTGTAAATATATCTACATTTGAAATGGGCAGTGTGTAATACAATTTTAAAAAGTTACAATAATTCCCCCTGAGTGTTTTCTTACCTGTTGAGTGAGGGTGAACAGAGCACACAGTGGAACAATCACGTACAGCTTCATGGTGGATCAGAGCGCAGAGCTGAGTGGATACAGTTTGAATATGACAGTGTGTCTGACTGGAGCAGCAGCTTCTAACTTGTGAACACTCCCACTAACCTCTGCATGTGAGTGAGTGAACGTGCATGTGTGTTCAGTGTGTGTGCCATGTTTTCTTCAGAAACCGATCACTTCCTCCTTGTGGTTGGGATTGCAGCAACACAGGATTTCTTTTTATATGATGAAGGAAAAATTCCATGAATACTGACAGAGGCTTTTATTTCTTAACCCTCTGAAACCCAATAGACCTGTTTTCGTCTTTTTTTTAGAGGAGTACAGGGGGTGTTTAGGGGGAGATAGCGGGTCAACAGTAGATGTCACATAGAAGTGGTGAAGATGGAGCTCAGCTCTGTGTCAAGTTGTTCTAGTCATGAATCAGAAATAAACATTAATTAATTAAAATGAACTGTATAACGGTTTAGAACATTATGAAGAAGTATATGAAGGGCATCCATTTGTTACACAGATTTGTTGCTGAACTTAACCAATGTTTTCCACTTGAGAATTGATAAACAATTATCAATAATCCCTCCAAAATACTACATTAATGTTATGTTCTGGTTCAACAAAAGCGTGGACTCAAATGCAGACACAAACACAAGTCTTTTAAAGGTGTAACAAAGATAATTTATTACAATAATAATAAAGGAACTGTGAACAGGGCTGGGGGTCCTGGAGGTCCGAAACGTGGCAGTAATAAAGTCAATGCTTAAATCACGGATCGGGGGCACGGGGAGGGGGTGTCCAGGAGTCCTTCCAGAGGAACAGATGAATCCACTTTAGCTCCGAGAGGTGGAAAGGCGTCGGAGAGTGAACAGGCAGGTGAGTAACCAAGGTAAGGGTCCAGGTCGAGGAGGAGCAGTGTGTAGGAGTGAGCAGGCAGGTTGGAACCAGGAAGCAGCAACAGCTGACAGGTGAACAGACCTGAACAGAGAACAAAACAGGGTGAATCCAAAAATCTAAAAACGAGCACGAGCAAAGTCAAGAAGCAAAATACACGGAGAGCCTGAATACGTCATGTACCACTGTGGGCGACGGAACGATCTGGCGATGACTGGCAGAAGGACCGGGGTGGATATACTGCAGGTGTGTGTGATGATAGGTTAATTGCTGTCAGCTGCTCCAGCAGTGCCTGCCCAGGAGAAGGAGGAGGAGGAGGAGGAGGAGGAAGGCCACACCTCCCAACACACTGACAGACTAGACAAAACAGGGAAAAACACACAGGAGACAAAAGGGCAGGGAAACAGAGGAAACACAAGGAAAACTAGACTGCCAAGGTGATATCATGACAATTAAGACACCAAGAAATAAAGAACAGAATATCATTTTTGAGCGTGGGTGGGATACTTTGAGTCAGGGTGAAGATTGGAGTTAAACTAAATTAATAAATAAATCATGTTGATAAAGGTGAACTAAAGGGATGTAAATATGTCCTTTTTTTGTCTGTATAATAGAATAATTCTGTAAGCGAATGTGTCTAAGTGGATATCTATATGAATACGTGTGTAGATATAGACATATGTATATACTGTATGTATATGTATCTATATATGAGGTTGGTTGTATGTATATGAATATGAACTTACCTCTTGACACTGCATTATTACAATGGGTAACATTTTTTTTCTTTTCTTCTTTTTAATGTTTGTTTTTTTGTTTATATATGTTGTTGCTGCTGTCTGTATGCCCCTTTACAAGTATGTGTATGTATTCCTTTAACCTTAAATAAAAAAAAATAATAATAAAAAAGACCACGAGGAACACCATAGAAAAAGCCATGCTGTGTTTTGGTTTCAAAAACTTTTGACATTTTGAGATTTCTGCAGGAATGGTTAAATAAAGCTGTCTATGTGGGGATCATGAATGTATTTTATTCCAAAATTGTAATCCTTCAAATAGTTCATACATCTTAACATCCAGGAACAATACAACAGTGTCCTCTCTTTTGTTTTCTTCGGTCCCGTGTCTCCTCAGTCTCCGTCTTTCACTGTCTCTACTGTTGTATCTGTGTAACTCAGCCAAGCCGACCAACCTCGTGATGTCACAGACTAGTGCTGCAACATGGCGGCGATGACAATGAAAAATGAAACAGAATCTTCTTTTAAATGCTGACATTTGTCGTGTTTGTTATATAATTGTTCATTAGAATGGAAATCCATTTAGTAAAACCAGCTTATTTTGAACTTTGCAACTTCCACTTTAAATTCAGATGTTGCAATCTGTTTTACTGTAGAACTTCTTCAGTGGAAATTTTCAGCGCTCAGTGCAGAGTGCTCACTTTCTGTTCCTGAATCCTGTTTTCCACATCCACAGATATTTTATGTGCATCTCTGTAAATCTATAAACAAAAATCACGTATTAATAACCACATTTCCGCTTGGTATCTCCACATTTCCGACATCACTGTGGCCTGAAGGGAACCGGTGATTCACTGACTAATATCAGTATTTGATGGATGTGGTAACAGGATTTAGGAACAGAAAGTGAGCACTCTGCACTAATCGCTGAAAAAATCCACTGCAGAAATTCAGCTGACCGAGGTTTTCACCAAGCCCTGACAGCACATCACCTCCACCCTCATCCACCTTCACCAGTCAAGTTCTGTGCCTCCTACAAAATCCTCCTCCTCACCTACAAATCCCTCCATGCCATTGACACCCAATACTTCCACCCCTCCACCCCTATACCCCATCCCATAATCTGCAGCCTTAAACTTAACTTAAACTTTATTATATTTGTCATATACAGTGCCGTGAAAAAGCCCCCTTCCTGATTTCTTATTTTTTTGCATATTTGTCACACTTAAATGTTTCAGATCATCAAACAAATTTTAATATTAGACAAAGATAACCCAAGTAAACATAAAATACAGTTTTTAAATGATGATTTCATTTATTAGGGGAAAAAAGATATCCAAACCTACCTGGCCCTATGTGAAAAAGTAATTGCCCCCTAAACCTAATAAGTGTTTGTGCCACCCTTGGCGGCAATAACTGCAATCAAGCATTTGCGATAACTGGCAATGAGTCTTTCACATCGCTGTGGAGGAATTTTGGCCCACTCGTCTTTGCAGAATTGTTTAATTCAGCCATACTGGAGGGTTTTCGAGCATGAACGGCCTGTTTAAGGTCATGCCACAGCATCTCAATCGGATTTAAGTCCGGACTTTGACTAGGCCACTCCAAAACCTTAATTTTGTTTTTTTTAAGCCATTCAGAGGTGGACTTGCTGGTGTGTTTCGGATCATTGTCCTACTGCATAACCCAACCAGCTTGAGCTTGAGGTCACAAACTGATGGCCGGACATTCTCCTTCAGGATTTTCTGGTAGAGAGCAGAATTCATGGTTCCATCAATTATGGCAAGTCGTCCAGGTCCTGAAGCAGCAAAGCAGCCCCAGACCATCACACTACCACCACCATGTTTGACTGTTGGTATGATGTTCTTTTTAGGAAATGCTGTGTTAGTTTTACGCCAGATGTAACGGGATGCACACCTTCTAAAAAGTTCAACTTTTGTCTCATCAGTCCACAGAATATTTCACCAAAAGTCTTGGGGACCATCAAGATGGTTTTTGGCAAAAGTGAGACGAGCCTTTGTGTTCTTTTTGGTCAGCAGTGGTTTTTGCCTTGGAACTCTCCCATGGATGCCATCTTTGCCCAGTTTCTTTCTTATTGTTGAATCGTGAACACTGACCTTAATTGAGGCAAGTGAGGCCTGCAGTTCTTTAGATGTTGTTGTGGGTTCTTTTGTGACCTCCTGGATGAGTCGTCGATGCGTTCTTGGAGTAATTTTGATACTTGCCACTCCTGGGAAGGTTCACCACTGTTCCAAGCTTTCTCCATTTATGGATAATGGCTCTCACTGTGGTTTGCTGGAGTCCCAAAGCCTTAGAAATGGCTTTGTAACCCTTTCCAGACTGATAGATGTCAATGACTTTGTTTCCCATCTTGAATTTCTTTCGATCACGGCATGATGTGCTGCTTTTTGAGATCTTTTAGCCTACTTAACTTTGACAGACGGGTTCTACTTAAGTGATTTCTTGATTGAACATTGATTGGCTAGTGAAATTGAACTCAGCTTTCCAAAACATGTGGTTGATCACAGTTAATTCATGATTTAACAAGGGGGGGCAATTACTTTTTCACATAGGGCCTGGTAGGTTTGGATATCTTTTTTCCCTTAATAAATTAAATCATTATTTAAAAACTGCATTTTGTGTTTACTTGGGTTATCTTTGTCTTACATTAAAATTTGTTTAATGATCTGAAACATTTAAGTGTGATAAATATGCAAAAAAATAAGAAATCAGGAAGGGGGCAAATACTTTTTCACAGCACTGTACATACAGGTACATACATGAAATTTGACCTCTGCATTTAACCCATCCTTAGGAGCAGTGGGCTGCTGTAAAGCACCCGGGGAGCAACCTCGTGGTTAAAGGACGACCACTCCGCCCATTGATCTATAGCCGCCCCATCTGATCTCTCTGATCTCTCCAACCCCATTATGGAGGGACAACAATTGTCACGGAAATAGCAATAATGCATTTAATTGATTATTAACTAATTGTAGAATAAAAATAGGCATTAATACATTTATTTACAAATTAATTTATTAATCTATAAATATAATAAATTACAAAGTAATTAATCATTTGATATTTTAATGGTGCAATAAAAAGAGGAATTTAGATAAAATAATTTACAAATGAAATCAATCCATCAAAAAATTGTTCAAATTAAGAAGCAACACAAAACAGTCAATAATTATGTAATTTAAAAATACATTAATGAATTAATGAATAAATAATGGAATGAGTAAAACATTTGTAGGCGCCCGAAATGTTACAATTAACTTTCAAGAACGAAAAACACACTGTGAAAGGGTTAAAGTTCTAAGAAAAAAAACATGGACAACACCCAGACCGGACAACGCCGTGGTAGAAACCTGTCAATCACAAGGTAGCCACGCCCTAAAGCATCCCTTGCTTTATGGTCTATCTGACTCTAAATGGGACCATAATTTACTAAATGAACATCATGCTGTATTGAAGAAGACTTGAAACTAGCGATTGAGACCATAAACTCATGTTTACAGTGTTTACTGAGGTAATAAATCAAGAGAGAAGTAGGCTCATTTTCTCATAGACTTCTATACAATCTGACTTCTTCTTGCAACCAGAGGAGTCGCCCGAAATAATAAACACTGAATTAAGTAAGGGGGGAAATATAGGAAATTCCTGTGTTGACCATAACTGTTGTGAAACTCTCACATTTTTAGAGTTTCACATCCACTTGAGCGGTTTTAGTGACTCATCGGCATCAAGAAGCAAGTCAGGAAAACGTGTGTGTGGTGTGATTGAGTATATTAGAGAAAAGAGAAGAGGAGGGGTGGTGACTTCAGTACTACCAGCGTCTGTCCTTGTCAGTCCACTATTCATCTTTCCAGCTGGAAACATGCTGCTGCTGCTCCTACTGCTGCTGTCATCAGTGAGTTACACTTGATATCCTACTCTTTGAAAATCAAGGACAAAAGTGGAAGATATAGCTCTTTATGACATTAGACACAGGCTCATCTTCCATTTTTTGTTATTTTTGTTGGTGCACTCTCTTAACTTAATCTTTGTAAATCCTCCTGTAAACAACATGAATGGTTTGTACTCTTATGACTGCAGAGTGACGGCCAGGCTCAGCGTGTGTCGGGTCAGAAAAAGAATGGCTCGTGTGTCTGTGAGGTGAACTCCAACATGTGGTCGTTCCCTGCTGTGAATTACGAGGCCATGCTGCAGCAGGTTCAGTCCTGTGAAGTATCTTTGAACACCCTGCAGGAAAAGGTGAGCACTAAAGTCGACCAGCATTATTTGACAGTATTGAGTGTGGTTCTTAGTTCAGGGGATACAACCCAGGTGAATAGGGTCAAACAAAAAAAAATTAACTAATAGATATCACTATGAAACTTCTCCAGTTGATTACTTATATTAAGACAATATTTTTGTGTTTAAATATGCAAATGAGGAATTATCTATAGCTAACCTTTGGTGAATTAAAGGAGAAATCTACAGATGCAAATAGACAAAGTAGTAATAGAAACACCTGAATGTGTGGTTTGGATGTTTGACATGTTATCAAAGCCACAATTGCCCAAAATCTCAAAATTGGCCAATCCATGAAAAAAGATGTTCTATCTCACACAGGCTGCACCCTCCACCTATGTTCCCGTGCTCCTTGACCTGGAGAATGTGGTGTGCAGGGTTTCTACTGTTTGTTTCTGACCCCTGCAGAGTTAGACCATGGCTTTACCCAAATCAGTTTTGTGCAATCTAAGGTGGCTAGGAACCCTTACTTCTCCACTGCATCGGCCTAGGTTATAAAGAAGTAGGCGGGGTGCGGTGTCTAATCCTTAGCCGGTCTGGATCAGTGTGGTTAGGTCGATGTGGTGGCGTGGCAGGGCGTACATCTATAGGGCTCCACCGACTGTGTGATAGAGTCCAGTAGAGGGCAGAGCCTGTGTGAGTTCGAACGAATGTTACAATATTGTAACCCTAGTTCTATGAGCACAGGCGGAGCCCTCTACCAAGGAGACCCTGCCGCTCCTGCGCCGCTCGCTGAAGAGGGCGTGGGCGGATACCAGGCTTTGTGCGAGTTTGTAAGTATTAGGGATGTTAATAATTAACTGTTTAACCGCTAACCGACATTAAGCATTTTAACCTATTAACGCTATTAAAAGAAATATTAATAATTAATTAAAAAGCTGAGCGGCTCAGAGGAGCGGCTCGTCACTTTAAGGAGAAAAGCTGGTCCACCCTAAGAGGCGGAGCCAGAGTTGCAGGATACAGGAAGTTGGCTCCGGTCTCTCGAACTTGCTTGAGCGGAGTGGAGGAGAGTATTACCCATAGAGTCCAGTAGAGGGCTCCGCCTGTGCTTATACAACTATGGTTACAATATCTTAACCTTTGTTTTTGCCCCGGGATGACTCCCCTTAATTCAGACTTGGTCCCATCCAGTCCACGTTGATGGATTTTATGGATACAGTGGTGCTGAGCCATGCTATACTGGTTAGATGCATTTTTATAATGCAACATTTTAATTGGATTCAATAATTGTGATTATTATGATTACTATCGGCATTTCAGACTCTTTAGTTCACCTGACTTGCATGTCTTGTGACTGTGTGAAGGTGCAGTACTCAGTGAAAATGATTTCAGAATATACTATATGTACTTGAACCTGGAATCCTGAAAACGTATTCAGAGTTTCTGTCTGTTTGTCCATGCAGGTGGAGTTGTCCAACCAGCGGCTCCCTCAGATCCAGGCTCTGATCAAGAATTTGACGGAGCGGCTGGAGCCTCACCGGTACCTGCACTACCAGGGCCTTTACACAGACTTGTCTCTGCACCAGCTGGGCCAGGAGCTCAGCCAGCTGGAGACAGACATCGGTGCCGTCCACAGCCAGTTTAACAACGCCCAAACAAAGAAACTGTCCAAAGAGGTACAGCAGAACATTAAGTGACACTAAAATGATTCCATTATAACGTTGCAGAGCAATAGCCCACATGAGTAACATGAAGCTAAACTCCATGCTGCATAAGAAACTAGCAATACGATACAGCAAAGAAAAATATAATAAGACTGCTGCATTATGTTAGTGTCATATCATTGGTATATGACAGAAATGAAAGAAAAAGAGAGGACCGAATTGAAATTTAGTGATATATCAAGAGAACAAATATGATCATATGAAGAAACATATCAAGTTATTTGAAATGTTTTAAAGTTAAATGTTACCATGTAAATATGTTAACTGTCTGTATACCATGTTGTAAATGTGTACGTGTGCATGTGTGTGTGATAGGTGGGTAAACTGCGTACAGATGTGGATAGGATAAAAATGTCGGACACAATTAATATGAAGACTGTCAAAGAGAAGCTGCGCTACCTGAAGAACGGCGCGCAGTCCTGCAAGTCCATCCCCAAAGACTTCAGAAGTAAGCATGGTGTGTGTGTGTGTGTGTGTGTGTGTGTGTGTTTGTAACTAGCACTCACTCATTCATTTTAGGGATGTTAATAATTAACCGATTAACGCTATCGGTTAAAACGGTTAAAAGAAATGTTAATAATTAATTATAAAGCTGAGAAAAAGTTGGCTCCCGTCTATAGCTCGCTTGATCGGAGGAGTTGTAGCCTCGTATTTACAGTAGTGTTAGTGTATTTACGATACAGGGGTTTACATAAAATTTAATTTATTTTGTTTTCATTTATTTGTTATATGATTATGAAGAGCACAATAACAAATTTCACCCCCATGACCAGAACAGAACCGCAAATTTGCAGCATTCAGCACAGAATAAATGCTCAGTGCCTCGTCACGATGCTGGTGATTGTCACATTGTGTAAATACACGGCTCTCCCATTGCAAAGAATTAAAAAAATATGCTGGCCTCTGGAAAAAAAAGGCTTTGACCAACCTCTACCGGTGACTCTGGCTCCTTGTGACCCTGTTTTAGCTTCCCCTGCTCTAGACTGTGCTGTACATTCAACTTCTCTCTCCGTTTCCAGGCCAGCACAGGTACTGCCTCAAGGGCTTGATCTCCAACATCAGCGAACCCATCGTGACTAAGGTCACTCCCCAAGGTAAGGGCTACATCTCTGGTTCGTGGGGCAAACAGGCCCAGATGGACAGCGAGGGAGAGGAGAACAGCTACTGGGTTCAGCCTCTGCTCAGCGGTAACATCTGGGGCAACACCTTGCGTGTATATCAAAACTACGAAGACTTCATGGCCTCCACCAACCACAAGGACTTCACCTTCGCTCCATCCTACACTCACGCCAACACCATCGAGGGTCCCAGTTCTGTTCTATATGGTGAAGCGCTGTACTATCACTGCTACCGCTCTGCAGACGTCTGCCGCTACGACCTGAGCAGCAACACGGTCCAGCGGGTGACACTTCCGGGCATCGGCGTCGGTTTCAACAACAAGTTCCCGTATTGTTACTTTGACTGTCGTGTCAATAGTGATGTGGACGTGGAGGCAGATGAGACGGGACTGTGGGCCTTGTATGCCACTGTTGGTAACCACGGTAATCTGGTAGTGAGCCGACTGGTTTGGAACAGCGTGAATGAGACGCTCAATGTCACACAGACTTGGGAGACGAGGATGTTCAAGAAGGCGGTGAGCAATGCTTTCATGGTGTGCGGTGTGCTGTATGCTACTCGTTATGTGGACGATTTCCGCGAGGAGGTGTTCTACGCCTTCGACACAGCAACAGGCAAAGAGGACAACTCACTAGCACTGCCACTGGAGAAGGTAGCTAAAGGAGTGGCCAGCCTGAGCTATAACCCCGTCAACAAGCAGATCTATATGTACAATGATGGATATCTACTCGCCTACCAGGCCCACTTCTGATCTGAGGCTGTTGTAATTGGCATTTAGCCATGTCACATTACACAACAAGAAATAAATAGAGCTAGAAAAGGTCCAGCGAAATATGTCAAAGTATAAATCATATCAGGTACTCCATATTGTTAGCATATCACGTAGCCTGTAGTCCAGTCGGTATAGTGGTCGTCCTTAAAACGTAAGCTTGGTGGTTTGATTCCCGGCTGTCTGCATGTCGTAGTGTCGTTGAGCAAAACTCAAAGTTGCTCCCCGGGCGCTTAACTGCAGCTCACTACTTCTACAATGCTTAGGATGTGTTAAATGTAGAGGGCAAATTTCATGTATGTATGTACCTGTATGGATAAAATGATTGTAATAAAGTTTCTTCCTTTTTAAGTTTGTTGTAACAAATGTTTGGATAACAAAAACTGAAATAATTAACTTTAAAAGCATTTTTCCAATGTAAATATAGCCATCAACTCATCAGATGGATTATCAGTTTTCTGGTAATTTACAGTTTTTCCCATTCGCTTTGGCTCAACTTTTTAATGAGAATTATTTTTTTTTCAAAACAATCAGCTCAAATCTCTAAACAATTAGTTTGTTGTTCACATCAGATTAGAATTTCTCATCCATTCAAGCAAATTGCACGTGTTTCGGCATAATTGCAAAAGAGTCAGTACAATAACCACTTGCACGTCTTGCTGATCAAAACTAAAGAGTTGATTCTCAGTAAAGTTGTCGTCCTCTTCACAGCTTCTAAACATTCTTTCATCGTTTGAGCAATCACATGCAAAATGATCCATTCACTTATCAAAATCTGTCAGACATACATGCATATTCCATAAATATCTATGGTGTTGTGTGCTGTGGGGAGGTACAATTTGTTGTTTTTTTACTGAACTACCACAGCTTTTTTCATTGTTGCTAAATTTGTTCTGGCATGGATGTCATTTTGTGGCAAATTTTCTGTTCACTGTACATGACTTCACATGAAAGCTACAACAGCTAAAACAGTACATGTAACACATTTCTATACAAATACATTTACTGTAAACACAAATGTGCATATCCTGTTTCTGTGTACTACAGTATTCACTTCTCCCAAGTACACTTTTACCTGCTGTTTAAATGGGAATCTGAACAGCTCAGTACGAGATACAACAACATTCAGGTAGACAAAACTGACATTCTGGTATAGTACAGTAACCAGTCAGTGTCAACCAAAAGGTGAAAAAACACCATTTTGACCAGTACGGCTCACACGATGACAAAACAACTTTTCATTTTGGTGGCGTCGGCCAATTTATTGACTCAATAACTGGTTTTGAAGCATGAATGAAGTTTGGGTGAGTTACTACGTACCTTTTGTAGACATGCAATAGAGTTGTGATGTCCAGTGAAACAGTTGTGACAGTCAATACTGCAGTATACAGAAACAGGATATGTACATGTGTGTTTATACAGTAAATGTATTTGTAAAGCAATGTATTACATATATTGTAAACAAATTCACTTTTGATCTTTCATATAAAGTCATATACAGTGAACAGAACACTTTCCCCAAAATGCAACAATGAAAAAACCTGCTGTAGTTCAGAAAAAAAAAAAAAGAAACTGTCCGTCCTCATAGTACGTAACACCATGTCATAGACATTTATGGAATATATATGTATGTCTGACAGATTTTGATAAGTGAATGGATAATTTTGCATGTGATGCTCAAGCGATGAAAGAATGTTTAGAAGTTGTGAATAGGATGACTGAGAATCAACTCGTCAGTTTTGATCAGCAAGACATGTGCATGTGGTTATTGTACAAATTGTAGACAATTGAACTTACTCTTTGCACACATGTACCAAAACACGTGCAATTTGCTTGAAAGAATGAGAAATTCTAATCTGTTGAGAACAACAAACTAATTGTTCAGAGATTTGAGCTGAAGTGAAGAACAAACTAATGAAGTTATTATTTTGAAAAAAATAATCCTCATTCAAGAATTAGGCCAAAGCGAATGAGAAAAACTGTAATTACAACTTTTATTTGTGTAGCTTGGGCCATCAGTTCTATCAGTCATTGTAAAAGAAATAACTCAAAATGTGTCCAACGTGAGTTTATCTACATAAAAACAAAGCAAAAACATTTTTATTGCTTGTCAAAGTAAATTTTCAATATGTCAGGTGTAATGACTGTTATGTCAAAGCAAATTTATCCAGGTCTTAAAATGTTTATTATACATGTTGGTGATTTGCCAACATATAAAACAATGTGAATCATTTATCTAAACATTATCCTAAATTGCTAAGCTAGGCAGTTTTTTCTAAAATGGTGGCTATGGGGTAAATTAAGCCAATAGTTCAACTTACACACCCCTACCAGAAGGCACTGAAGTTAAGTCTGTGAAGACTAAACTTGTATTCAATGTAGTATTGCATAGAAAACTGGTTTGGTGTATCATATGTTACACATTCTAGAAAAGCTATCTTGCCAAGAACCTACAAGAGAAGAACCAACTGGAGCTCAACACCTGTGGTGGAAGAAGTATTCCGATGTTTCACCTACAAGAGAGATCTTTTACTTTACTACAAGTCAAAGTCATGCATTCAAAATCTTACTCAAATAAAAATACAAGAGCATTATCATCAAAATATACTTAAAGCTTCAGTAGGTAGTATATTTTTGGCATCATTGGCCTAAAATTCCATAATAACCTTTCGGCATATTGTAATTCAAGTGTTCTGAGATGGCTCTGTTTTCAGGATTTAAAAAATCTAGCCCATGACGGGAGACTTTGACCAATCACAGGTCATTTCAGAGAGAGCATTTCTATTGAGCGTTCCTATTGGCTGTGCTCCAGTTGGTGCTTGGTATTTCCTCAACAGATCTCAACATGGCTGCCGGGTGACAAACTTTCTCATTTTACAGCTAAACAGTACACTACAAGATGTTCATTCCACTATCAAGGATCACGCCATCAACAAGGTACGATTTAACAATTTTATTGAAGGAAAACACAGATGATGCTTGTGGTTTGTCCACTTAGTCGGATGCGGTTTGGGGAGCTTGCGAGGATCTGCTGTAGCGTCTGGGCACGACGGACCCCCTCTGGGACCCTACGAAGAGGAGACGATGAGATTAGGAGAGAAGAATGGGTTGGGTGGGAGGGGTGAGGAATACGAGAGCAGAGGAGGACGAGTGGGTGAGGCAGTTATTTATAGGAAATACAGGAAGTGCCACGTTGAGGCGTGGTCCTGCTCCCGAAATTCTGCTGATAGCTTCAATTCACTATCGAGGACCACATCATCAACAAGGTACGATTTAACAATTTTATTGAAGGAACACACAGATGATGCTTGTGGTTTGTCCACTTCGTCGGATGCGGTTTGGGAAGCTTCAATCGAGGATCCACTGTAGTGCCCGGGCACGACGGACCCCCAAAACCCCCAGTTACATGATACTGGATTGAGCTGATCTGAGATCTTTTAGATCTGAGTGGATGGAGCAGTGATACGCTTGGGAAGACCAGCGGCCCATGATTTGGGTTATGTGTTCTGGGGTGCCATTATGGGACGCCGAAGTAGCAGAAGGCAGCAGGGGATGCTGGTATCCAGCCAGGTGCCATGTTCCCCTGCTAAGGCTGGCTAATGTGATGTGATTGCACGAAGTGGCAGCTGGGGGCACTGGTATCCCAGTGCCAGATGACGCGATTAGAATGAGCTGCTGCGATTGCTTGAAGTAGGCGGTGGGGTGCTGGCATCATGGTGCCAGATGTCCTGGCTAGAGTGAACTGCTACGGTTGCTGGTAGAAGGCAGTGGGGCACTGGCATCACGGTGCCAGATGTCCTGGACAGAGTGAGCTGCTGCGCTCGCTGGGAGTAGGCGGAGGGGCGCTGGCATCATGATGCCAGATGTCCTTGCTAGAGCGAGCTGATTCGGTCGCTAGGAGTAGGTGGTGGGGCGCTGGCATCACGGTGCCAGATCCTGGAAAGTTTTTCTTCTCTTTTCTTCTTTCTCCTTTCTTCTCTCGATTTAACAATTTTATTGAAGGAGAACACAGATGATGGTGGTTTGTCCACTTAGTCAGATGTGGTTTGGGGAGCTCCGATCAAGGATCCGCCGTAGCACCCGGGCACGGGCCAAAGGCCTTGAAGGAAGAACCTCGCCGTCACAAGAACCTTGCCAGTGCCCGTCGTGCCCCGGCCTCATTGCCGGAGTGGATCTTCACGACGCATGCTTCCTATGCCTCGGAGCGGACCATGCAGAGGAGGAGGACGTTCAGCATTCTCCAGACTGCCTAGCCTGCTGGTCGATTCCCAAGATTCAACGACAGCTGAGATGCTACATGAGAATCCGTTGTGATGACAGTGACCTAGAGTCTGAGATCGACACTGCCGAGATCCCCACTTCCTGCCGACTCGCCAGCTTCATCTGCCAATGATGTTTCCTCTGTGTCTGGCAGTTCCATGGTCCGTGGAAGCCCGTTGTCGACTACGATTCGCCTGATGGCCGTTTGGGCTACAGCTGACCGCCCGCTCCCACCCAAACCCAAATTTGTATTGTTTGGGATTTTTTTTTTTTTTTCAGTTTTTCAGTTTTGACCAAGTCAGCAGCAGCTGAGCTTGTTGCAGATCATATGAACCATACTATTTTTTCTACTGTGATATCCACACAAGTTTCAGATTTAACTGTAGAAAATGTAGCCTACATCCTTCAGTTGGTTATTGTAATGAAATAAATTGAAATGATAATGCCAGAATAGGCATAGTGCCGTACAGAAGGCAGTACAGAGTTTGCAGTTATTTCAGTCATTTACTTTAACTTGAATGGGAGGCTGTTCAGACTGTTAAGTAGTTTCCACTTTGAGTACAGTAAACACCATGTGAACAGTTTGTAGTAGTATCGATTGCACCCAGTAGGGGGCAGTGTAATCTCACACTGAAGTCAGGGGGACAGATGTTTCTGCTGCTGTGGCCTGGTTTCCAGTTTCTGGCTGGCTGCCTCTCAGACACACCCAAAGCTCTGCTCACATAATGACAGACCTGCTGCCCTGCAGATTTAAAGAAGTCAAACAGCAGCCGGCTGGCACAGGACAAAACTTAATGGTCTACTCTTTACCGTGTATGTGGTCAGCCTGATTTCATGTTTCTGGTACAGGGAAAATAGGCTGGGCAGGCTCTACATGTTCTGTAATGATATGCTGGGACATTGTAACATTTTGGTAACCTTCAGAGTCATAATTTTCATCTTCAGATCCTCTCTTTCAAGCTGCAACTCAGTCCCCTTCTGTAGAAATGAACAGCGAGTGTAAAATGCAGTAACTGATGTAGAAATGCAACAGTAGATTGAATATCTGAGCTGTAGGCCTAGGTGATTTACAGCTGATGAGTCCTAAACTGAATCAATCCTTAGAGATCCAACTACTGGATGGGATGCCATAAATGTGCTACCAATATCCATGTTCTCCGTAAAATGAACTGTAATAACATTGGTGACCCTCTGACGTTTCATCTAGCATATACGGTGACCAAACGTCCCGGTTTGTCTGGGATTGTCCTGAGTCCCGACAAATATATCTAAAACATTCACTACCACATAGTCCCAGTTTTCACCACAAATAAAATAATAATAACATTATACTTGCTTTCATTGCTTACATAGACATTAATCATGTTTTGTCCCACTCATTATTACCTAACCCAATATAAATTGAATGAAATCAGCACTGATCTGTCTGTATGTGTGTCGATCAATGTGCCGTTGTGAAGGCTGTTGCTAAGATGCTAGTCAGTACGCTAACAGTTAGCTATCATGCTGAAGAGAAAATCGGTCTTTTCTAAAGAGCTCCAGGAGGCTCACTATACTCTTTCCTTCGTAAAGTACCCGGAAAACGGAAATGCTGTGTTCTGTAGGCCTACACACTGCAAGTTCGAGTACGATTGAAATACAGATATAAAAGATCATATTAAGACCAGACAGCAATATACAATAGCACGCCTGTGGTGCGTGCATACACATGCACATGAACGTGCAGTTGACTTAAGGGTCCTGGTTTGGGGGTTTGAACATATGATCACCCTAATCTACCACCATCGTCAAGCAATCTGTCCTATAAATTTGGTTTATGACAAACTAGGCAACGCTGATCAATTATGAATCAATATTATGTTACGTTGATGCCTATTTCTCTCCTCAAATGTTTTCAGAATCATCTTGAAGTGCACAGTTTAGCTGTAAAATGAGAAAGTTTGTGACGCTGCCTCCATTGTGAAATCTGGTGAAGGAACGCCAAGTTCCGGTCACATGACCAGAGCACAGCCAATGGGAACGCTCTCTCTCTGAAATGACCTGTGATTGGTCAAAGTCTCCCGTCACAGGCTAGTTTTTCTAAAGCCTGAAAACAGAGCCATGAGGAGGAGCAGAAGTCTAGTTTTCTCTCATAACATTTGAATTACAATATTCTGAAAGGTTATTATGGAATTTTTGCCCAATGATGCCAAAAATATACTGCCTACTGACACTTTAAGGCCCAGCAAATAAGATAGAGAGCGGTTGTTGCAGGAGCTGAGTCTGAAGGCCAAACCCGTGGGTTTAAAAAGTTTAAAATTATTATCACTTCATATGAGGACTTTACTCTGTTTAAAGCTTCAGTAGGCAACAAGTTTTTGGCAGCATTGGGCAAAAATTCCATAATAACCTTTCAGCATATTGTAATTCAAGTGTTCTGAGAGAAAACTAGACTTCTGCATCTCCTCATGGCTCTGTTTTCAGGCTTTAAAATTTGTTTAAAACTTTGACCAATCACAGGTCCTTTCAGAGAGAAAGCGTTCCTAGTGGCTGTGCTCTGGCTGCTGGGCGGTGCTTGGCATTTCCTCAGCAGATCTCAACATGGCTGCCGGGTCACAAACGTTCTCATTTTACAGCTAAACAGTACACTACAAGATGATTCTGAAAACATGTGTGATGAGAAATAAGCATTACAGTAACAGAATATTGATTCATATTTGATCAGCGCTGCCTAGTTTGACCGTTTGGTCAGAGTTCGCGAGTGATTGATAGCCGGCTCTCAGAGACAGCAGCTGGACGGCAGACTCTAGATCAGCTCTGATTGTTTTCCTCCGGTCTGTGAAATCTTGCAGATGCCATTAGGAGCACCGGAGGACACAGAGGAACATGATTTCTTTCAGATTACCTGTCTCATGCACTACTGTCAGGATATAGTGACCGTTTTATAAAATTAAATTGTTTTAATCGTATTTGCTCCATTTCTACCCACTGCTGCTATAAGTGCATGGTCACTGAATGCTGATGCTTTACTGACCACTTACAGCGCTTCCTCCTGCTTATTGCCAGGAAGTCCATCCGGTTTTGTCTCCAAGGCAGAATCATGATGATAGCCTGACAGCTTCACCTTTACACATCATCACACCATACCCATAAATATGTAATGGTCCCATTAAAGAGTCCATCTGATACACACAGCCATTATTACTCGCTGCTTGTATCAAATACATGATTACCAGACTGCAACGAGCTGTCAGCCCATCTTCCTTAAAGCTGCACCAGGCCGGGCTTTCATGTAAAAATAAGCCAGGCTTATCAGCTTAAATCGCAGGCTGCTGCAGAGGAGAGTGCCCTGTCCACACACCGATTCAGGAAGTATAGACTGGTACTGGTTGGTAATCTTGCATACAGGAGGTGTCTCACAAATTATTCGCTCATCTCTTTGGTTTCCTTTGAACCTTGAAACATTGGCCAGGGGTCCATTTCACTTTAATGATTGCAAATTCTCAAATCATGGATCACGAGTATGTTTGTCTTAATTGCTTCCGTGTTTTGATTATTTGGTGAAAGGGGCCCCACATTTAAACTAAATTTGCAAATTTCCTACTGATTTTGGTGATTCATCCTCTGGGCACCATGGGTATCTGTACTCAATTTTGTGGCAATCCATTAAATAGTTGTCAAATATCTCACTACTAATCAAAATGATCATGTCTAACATGTCTAATAATGTGTTTGTCCAAAAATTTCACATTTGTTAGATGTGCTAAGTAAAATGTCAGCCTCTGCAGGTCATTAATACAGCTTTAGAATTATAGTTTTGTCAAAAATCAAACCACTGAGGAGAGTCACAACTCTATCACTACTGTTGTGTGTGGGGTGTCATTTAACAATAGTTATTATGTATTCAATTAAAGACACTGTATAGACGTTACACATTAGTTATGATTGAACATGCCCTTCGACTGAATGTTTATAGTAATAGAAATAAGTATTTTCAGTCCACTTTGTGAGTGTAAGGGCAAAAGGGTACCTCTCATCTAGTAGCATCTTGGAAGAATATGTAATGTATAGATACATGATGCAAGGCTCTCATGACCACGCCCCCTTTTGGGGGAAAACCATCCCGTGTCCCTCGTAGACGGGAACAGAGTAAACAGAAGAAGTTGAACATGTCTCCAAACTTCTACTTTAAACAAACTGGTAATGGTAACAAAGCTATGCCCAAGAGTTTCTGTGTTGCTGATCTCTGATTTATTCCCCTGCTGTGTCCTAAAAAAGATATAATAGATGGGCTTTATGGCTCCAAGCTATAGACCAGACCAGCATGGCTTTATGGCTCCAAGCTATAGACCAGACCAGTATGGCCTTATGGCTCCAAGCTATAGACCAGACCAGCATGGCCTTATGGCTCCAAGCTATAGACCAGACCAGCATGGCCTTATGGCTCCAAGCTATAGACCAGACCAGCATGGCGTCATCGCCGAGGCTGCGCTCCTTTTTGGGGGAAAGAAACTCGCTGTCACAGGAGAGAAAATAGAAAATGACGAGAAGCTGTTGTGTAGCAGGTTAACCGAGGCTTTCACCCTGACATTTGAGGCACAGAAAATACAATTCTACAATTCTACAATTCTACAATTTCCTTTAGTAGACGCTTTTGTCCAAAGCTACGTACAGCTGATTGTTCGCACAACACAAGCAAGGATCTAGATAGGAGGGAACAACGTGAGTAAGTGCCGACAACAGCTTCAAGTCCGATCAGACACAGGTGCCGACATGCAGTGCACAGGGTGTATAGAAGCAGATTTTTTTTTTGTCATCATTAACAACATCAACAACGTCATCAATATCATCATCATGATGAATATCCTAATCAACATCAACAATATGAATGGATATTTATTATTCATATATTGTAAAGTATATAATATGATATAGAAAATACATGAATATTCACTGTCAGTGTGGTAATGGCTAAATGATGCTGGTGACAGTGACTAGCATGGCTAGCTAACGTTAGCTTGAGTGGGAGGCTGCTGCAGTAATACAGTCATACATTAACGTTACAGCAGCGCCAGACTGTCGTCTCCAACTAAATCTCAGCCTCATTTACAGACAACACTTAACCCAACACAATTCAATTAAACATGTACAGATGTCTGGATAAACAATATCCAGCCACTGTGTTGGACGGGGGAAGACTGAAGGGACATAACGGCGATCAACCTTCATTTATTAAGATATCGTGAACGCTCAGGTTCAGGCAAGGTCACAAAATAATTATTAGACATGTGTATAAAACAAACGTTTGTATAACGAGAGATGAATACATACAAATTTGTCAAAATTACAATCCAAACACACATCAAATTACATTGAAGTTCTATGGTTCTTTGGTCTTCTTTACCCCAAAAGGGGGCGCGGCCACGACTTTTTGTGAAGTACCCGCATGTGCCGTCTGCCGCTCAGAACGCATGCCTGTTCGGAGCGGGCCGATTGCTTGGCCCTGGAAGTACGGCAGCGTTATCTAGAACCGTTCATCGCTCATTGACTCCAGGGAAGAGTAAGATTATAGCGCTACACTGGATGAACATGCATGGAGGAATGCTTAAAGTGTGTGTGTGTGTGTGTGTGTGTACTTACATCATTGACAGCCTTTCATAAACATGCACTTACATGCAATATGCATATGCATAGTGTAGCCTACATTAAGTACAGTAGTTGGCCTATATGGCTCCTCTTACCTCTTCAGCTAAGAAGGGCTAAAGAAGAAGCAAAAAGGTGTCCTTGGAAATGCTATTACTGTAAAACCTCACTCATGTGAAATAACACTATTTGTATTTACATTCTGTAGACATGAATAACTTATGAAGGTGTTGGGGTCTGCTACAGTCTGCTATATCATTAAGCTGTGGTGTGAAAAATGAATTCAGTGAACCATTACTTACTGTTCCAAAGAAATCTTGGCATTACTTGAGCTCACTGTGGCTTTGGAAGAGGAAAACTGAAAGAAAGACAGGGAGAGGGTGAATCAGCTAATAACACTCACGTGTCTGCTATTATTGATTATCAAAAGCTCTTATTGAACCCTAAAATATAATCTCTGGTAACTCTACTGTAGGCTGTATTACACTGCCTGGGGACAGTCAGTTAATGCTAAATGCAGACATCACAGAAAGAGTGTGAATAGTCTAGTATATTTTTGCAGTGTCCATTGAAAAGACACCAACCAACAATAAAGTGATATCTATCCATCAATTACTGCATGTGTATCAAAGCCCCATACATCGTATATTCTCCCTATGTGTCATAGAGCTCCATTGTTGTCCAAAAACACATCAGTGAGCCAGACTGTGTCACATGTTCCTTCATTACCATGAACACACACACTGTAGTTTATTTTGGCTCATTCCCACATACACTGTCCTGCTGCTGTAAATACTGGAGCATCAAGTGTTTTTTTGCTCAAAACTATGTTGCCCAGCTGTTTTTTTTTTTATTTTAAATGAAACTATGTATTTGAGACCAGTCTTGGGCAAATTACATGAAAATGCGGAAAATAGTCCTTACTTTATGCTCAATTTAAAAAGTACATCAAAAGTGCCTTCCAAAAACTCCAAAACCACCACACTGCAAAGCCTCATCTTCTGGATTCACCATGTGGAGAAACACAGAATGTAGACTATGGTTTCACTGGCATTTTTTTCTCTCTTTTGGAATTTCATTTTGTACATGTGCAGGTTCTTAAACAGTGTTAGTGAGTTGTGCATGCAGGATCGACATAGCCTACTAACCTGCTTATAATAGACCATATTGACCTTGATTATGAGACTCCCCTTCCCCCTTTTTTTCAAAACTCCTTTTTTTTCTAAGACTTTTTTGAAGATGGAAGATATATTGACCTGTATTTATATAGCACCTTCATACTTGTCAACCCTCCTGATTTTCCCAGGAGACTACCGTTTTTCATTGTCATGTCCTGTGTTCACAACGTCAAGTCACATTTTCACTGTGTAAATGTACTCATTTTAAGCCCAACCATGTTCTTTCTTCCTAAACCTAAATGGTTTTGTTGCCTAAATCTAAGCAAGTGTTTTTGTTTAATTCACGACATTAAGCATGTGTTTACTGCGACCGAAAAGTGACACCGAGGTGTCTGAAAAAATCAGTATGTGACGAGTTGGGATGAAAACATGTTGAGAAGACACAACGGGTAAACAACGCAACTTAAAAAAGTCGTCAGAGGGCCTATTTCCTCTCTGTTGGTTTAATTATGCCACCTCACCAAACATGTTGTACCAGACATGATCATTGTCTGCTGACTCTTCAGTTCATTTTTGTTTCTTTTTCTCATTATATTTTTTTTTATTTTGATAAATCATGTTGGATTTTTTTCCCTGGTTCCTTTTCTTTTTCTTAAGTCGAGTTGAGGGGAGTATTATCTGGTTTTGTGCTGCTGTATACAGTATGTGTGCAATAAAAAAAAATAAAAATGTAGTTGCTTGCTAACATAAAGAACAATGCTCATCCTCAACATCACTGAGCTCGCTTTCCTGTAATTTGAGAGAGGCTCATCGTCATCACTTTATGTGATTCAACTTTGACTTTCTCCATTAATGACTCCACTCATCACACTCAAAATGAAGGATTGATGTGTGGCTGCAGGCTCCAAGTATAAAAACTGCAGAATGAATAATAATAATAATAATAATAATAATAATAATAATAATAATAATAAAAATGATGATAAAGACTTTATGTGGTAGCTCTTCAAATACACTAATGTCTCCCTTCTTCCTACTGGTTTTCACACAGGGCTTTAGTCTATTGGTTTTCAGCTAAATACAAACTGAAGTCCTTTGGCTCTGTTCAAGTTTGAAGAATGAATCTCTTCTGCCTTCAATAAATATTAGTGTAGCTAAATTATCCAGTCTGGTGGAAGCAGAACAGCACACACCGTACCAAAAAGAGGATAATGAAAATGACTCAACATGTCGGCCTTCCATTGCTGCTGTGTTGTCCCACTGCTGAAATATTATGACTGAGACATTTAAAAATATAATCTCATCATATGTCCCCTTAGGGAATAAAGCCAAGACCCAATATTTACACTGATGTAATTGCAATCAGGTCTGGAACTGGAAGGTCTTAAGCTGAAGAGTATACAAAAAGAAAAAAAATACCCAGTCATCAGTAGTAGTAACTGTGGATGTGATAGAGAGGACGTGGAAATGAGAGAAAAAGGGAGACTGCAGTGTGAGGGGGTGTGAAGAGTGTAGAGGACGAGGAATGAGGGGGAGAAAGAGAAATGTATTGCTATTGTTGTTTGCACAAAAAAACTCTGAACCGCTCCAGGTTATCGCTTTTGTACTGTCTGTTTTTGAGTTCAATACATACGTACATGCAGACACTGATATGTACTGCTATGCTTCTGAGAAATAACAAAGCCTCTCACTCAGAGTCTGACAAAAGCTTTCTCTAGGTCCTGCCTACTCAGCATTTGTATATTACCAAGTAACAATGTATTAAATGACAATATGTGTAACATGAGAGTTGCTTTTAGAGCCTGTTCAGACCGGCATTAACATGCATCCTGAGTGATCCAAAGACAAGTAAACAGCTTTAAGTACTCACTTCCCCACTCTATATGCAAATAAACGTGTAGTAAACAGATGGCTAATGCAACAGACGTTGTGACGTAATATTACAGGAATGTCAGTAGTAATATCTTACATATTCGTGAATTCAGGCACATTTTATTAACATCAAAATAAAAGGTAATTGTACCGGCGGTCCCCGGGGAACTCTGCGGGCGCCGCTGGCACTGCCGGTGAGACAGATATTTATTATTAGGTGTTGGTGGAGACCAAAACAGAGATTAAAGCAGCAGTGGGTAGAAATGGAGCAAATATGATTTAAAAAAAATAATTTCATAAAACGGTCACTATATCCTGACAGTAGTGCATGAGACAGGTAATCTGGAAAAAAATCATGTTCCTCTGTGTCCTCCGGTGCTCCTAACGGCATCTGTAAGATTTCACAGACCGGAGGAAAACAACCAGTCAGAGCTGATCTGGAGTCTGCCGTCCAGCTTCCATCTATGAGCCGGCAGTCAATCACTCGCAAACTCCGATCAAGCGGTCAAACTGGGCAGTGCTGATCAAATATTAGTTACTGTAATGCCTATTTCTCTCCTCAGATGTTTTCAGAAACATCTTGTAGTGTACTGTTTAGCTGTAAAATGAGAAAGTTTGTGACCATGTTGATACCAGTTGAGTAAATACCAAGCACCGCCCACCAGCCAGAGCACAGCCAATAGGAACGCTCTCTCTCTCTCTGAAATGACCTGTGATTGGTCAAAGTCTCCTGTCACGGGCTAGATTTTTTAAAGCCTGAAAACAGAGCCATGAGGAGGAGCAGAAGTCTAGTTTTCTCTCAGAACACTTGAATTACAATATGCTGAAAGGTTATTATGGAATTGTTGCCCAATGATGCCAAAAAAGCGTTGCCTACTGAAGCTTTAAAAGGAGAGTGAATACTGATCCATTCAACGGGCAGTCAAACAATTTGAGTGCTAATGATTCTCTGTATTCCTGAACCTGTAAGGAAATTTCATACCTCGCTGTTCCTTCACCATGAATTCTCTCCCCACTGACTTAATAAAACACATTAAAATCAATATCACTTTAATTTCTCATCCTGTTTTCTTTGAGATGCAGATCCCAAATCCTCTCATTGCTTTGGCACACGGCCAATCGGAGCATAATAACTCTTGCAGTAATCTGAAATCTACTGTGGCAGTTTATAAATGAAAATGATTGTCAGAATTCCCATAGCATCGTTGTTGGCTCATAGAAATCGTTCCAGCGATACTCCAGGGAGGAGAGGAGGAATAAAAAAGGGAAAGGAGTGCAGGAGGGATGCTGGTGCAGACATCAGGCACCAGCAGGAGGTTGGCAGCACTGTCTTCCTCTCTAATTTAAGACAGTAAGAGGGTAATTACACACCAATTTTACCTCCACCTCCTCCTTTGACTACTGCGACTCCTCCCAGCACTCCTCCTCCTGCCCTCGTTCACCTCAACCGATCCCTGTCCTCCTCTCCTCCCTACCGACACTCCACCTTCCTCTATATATATTTTTTTACTTCCACCATGCTGTTCCACTCATAGTCAAGCAGTGAGACTGGCCTGTTATAAGTCACACACATAAGCATCTAATTCCTGAAACATTTAGAAATTCAATTTAATTTTGGAAATCATCCAAATTAACAAACCAGTGGATGAATGCATGGTTGTTCATCTGAAATAACTCGGAATATAAAAAACAGACTATTTCATCTTAGGGGGGCGGCTGTGGCTCAGAGGTAGAGCGGGATGTCCACCAATTGGAAGGTCGGTGGTTTGATCCCAGCTCCTGCAGTCCACATGTCGAAGTGTCTTTGGGCAAGACACTTAATTCAAAATTGCTCCTGAAGGCTGAGCCATCGGTGTGTGAATAAGTATTTAGATTAGATCCTGATGGGCAGGTTGACACCTTGAATGGCAGCTTCTGCCATCAGTGTATGAATGTGTGTGTGAATGGGTGACTGATGACTTGTAGTGTCAAGCGCTTTGAGTGGTCGGAAGACTAGAAAAGTGCTATATAAATGCAAATCCATTTACTGTTTATGATCGTAAAGCATCAGTGGGTAGAAATAGAGCAACTATGATTAAAAAAAATAGTCTTTATAAAAAGTCACTATATCCCGACAGTAGTGCATGAACATAGTGAGACAGGTAATCTGAAAAAAAATCATGTTCCTCTGTGTCCTCCGCTGCTCCTAATGGCATCTGTAAGATTTCACTGACCGGAGGAAAACAACCAATCAGAGCTGATCTGGAGTCTGCCGTCCGTCTCTGAGAGCCGGCTGTCAATCACTCGCGATTTCCGACCAAACGGTCAAACTACGCAGCGTTAATCAAATATGAATCAATATTCTGTTAGGCTAGTAAGAACCCTCTCTCTCTCTCTGAAATGACCTGTGATTGGTCAAAGTCTCAGGCTAGATTTTTTAAAGCCTGAAAACAGAGCCATGAGGAAGAGCAGAAGTCTAGTTTTCTCTCAGAACACTTTACAATTACAATATGCTGAAAGGTTATTATGGAATTTTTGTCTAATGATGCCAAAAACAGTCTGCCTACTGAAGCTTCAACAGAACAGTGCAGCCATTAAATAAATATTTGGTTTGGAATCTTTGTATATTTCATTCCATTTTAACAACCTTAAAGCTATGTAAGGGGGAAGCTCATGTTGTGAAGTTGTTGGAGTTTAATGGGTTTCAGTAGGAGCTCCGTGGTCAATGTGGCTGCTTGTTTAAGGCGTTGTAGATTTATGAAGACACAGCCAGATGTTTGTTACTGTAAATTGTGGCTGCAAAGAAATTACAAGCAAATGAATGAAAAATGATAGAAAAACAGTTGTGTTTGGATTCACTTGTTTAATATAACATTGCGCTAGCACTGTTTAGGCAAAACCACAAAGGTGTTGGCCTCGATGGGAGAGGGAGATGTGGAAAGGCAGGGGTGTGGGAGAGAAGCTGTGATGGGTGGAACCAGCCTCGTTGCTATATGAGGCCGTCTAATGACTAGGCGTCTTGGAGTTTGAAGATATAAATACGTTTTTAAAAAGCTGGTCCAAGCAAAACCTGGAAAGAGTTCACCACCCCTGCTTTAAATGACAGGGTGGATGGAAAGGGAGTGTGGGTGGGGGTGTGTGTTTGTGTGTGTGTGTGTCAGTTAATTCACACACTGGGTGAACAGTTTTACTATTTAACTTGTTCCACGATGTGCCACTCTGTGCCACAGATGTTTCTCATGTCGAACACCCATTACGCACACATCATCCTCTGCTCTATAATTGTGATGGATTTATATTCGGAATGTGTTGTCTTACATCTTCTGTAATGAGTTACTGTGCTCTTAAAACAGAGTTTACACCATAATTCAAAAATCCTGTTTCTGCTGACCAAATACTGTCACAGATGTTTGCCTTCTGTTGACACAAGACAGCGGAGACTCTGCAGGAAATGGAAGAAATAACAAGAACCACCTTTAGACAGAGCAACCTCTTTAGTAAGATACAAACCCTCTATTTGATTTTTTTTTTTCCAACTTTTTTGGAGTGACCAAGCCAGCTTTAGCAAACAGAATGTTTTCCTATTCGTGTTCAAGTTTCTCTTTACCATATTCACAGATTTACCTTCTGTTTGTATTGTGTTTGTGTTTGCCAGCGACCCCAACCATTCGCTCCTACTTTGGGCGAGTAGGAGCGAATGGGCATTCCGAGTCCCTCTTGATGGCCCCCGCCACTTTTTCCTTAGTGACAGTATTGCTGATTTGTCCGATTCAAATTTAAACAAACGCTAGCTGATGCTTTTTACCCTTGGTATCGAATTGGTAGAGAATCATGGGATTGCACTAGTATTGGTATTGACCAGAGCTGCACGATGGTGCAGTGGTTAGCACTGTCGCCTCACAGCTAGAATTCAAGGTTCAAACCCGGCTTGGGACCATTCCGTGTGGAGTTTGCATGTTCTCCTTGTGTTAGCGTGGGTTTTCTCCGGGTTCTCCGGTTTCCTCTCACAGTCCAAAGACATGCAGGTTAGGTTCATTGTTGTGAATGTGAGCGTGAATGATTGTCTGTCTCACCCAATGTTAGCTGGGATGGGCTCCAGCACGACTCCGAATGCCCGAATGAGCGGTACAGATGATGGATGGATGGCATCAAAAGGCGTGGGGCACCAAAAGGCGTGGGGAAAAAAATTGGGGTCGCCTAAATTATGTGCTGGTGCACCTAAATTAAAAAGTTGTGGCGCACCAGTGCAACCAATGCAAAAAGTTAGTGTGGAGCCCTGAAGGGGGAGTATGAATGAGATATGAGTGAAGTAAAGACATGCTGCTCAAGATGATTTTTAGTATAGTGAATGAATTCTTAACATCGACTTGGGTTTCTCGTTAAACAAAGGTCAACACCACTCTTTCAAAACGTACACTGAGAATGGGTATAATGATGTGGTATACTGCAATCTGTTGGTACAGCTAAACGTAATGACCAGGCTGCAATGAGACAGGTGGAAAGAACAGATTCTTACTCAATTCATATTAAGTCAAGCTTTTATCATCTGGTACAGGTTTCTGAGTTTCTTATTTAAGTTATAATAAGCACTCATTCATACCTATAGCAGTTTCATTCATTCATTCTGCCTTTGCTTAACACCAAGAGGTAATGAGTTTTCCATAATAGGTTTGTGCAATTATATGTCTTTGTTGCCTGTATCTAAGCTTATTGTCAAATAGTTGATTAGATGAACAAGTATAAGGTGCTTTGTGGATGCATCAATATTTAAGCAGCAGTAGGCGAGATTGGAGCAAATATGATATATCATATGGTATTTTATTGTACTGTGTCATATAGATTAGTAGAGTATCGGATAGTATTGTATAGTATCATGTAGTGTTGTATTGTATCATAGTATCATATCATATAGTTTGTTGTCATACTGTATATAATATACATCACATCTTATGATATAGTATAGTATCATATCATATCAATAATATCATATTTTATTGAATCACCTATTACAGTCACCTCTCTTTGTGTGTAAACACGAGAAGCCTGTATAACATAATGTATAGAACTTTGTATTAAGTGCAGAGGAGTAACCATACACTTTCCTAAATACACAGTACAGTCAGCATCCAAATTTGACCACGCAGCCTCCTGTATCAAAGGGTCAGTTATGTGTGATAAACTGAAGGGGGCATCGAGTGCGAGCACTTGGAGAGTGGATCGGCTCAAAGCCTCTTTGATCTCATAATCTCTATAGAGTAGCTCTTGTTGGCTGGTTTTGGTCCGAGAGGCAAACTCGACTCTGTTCCATCCTATTAGCATAACATCAACATGCATGGGCACAGGCTATTGACAGCAACACACATTCACACTTCACACATGCAGATGCTATAGGCTGATAAAATGAGACAAATACCAGTTACCAAACCCTAGTTGCACACTAGATCTAAAATGAAAAACTGTTTGATTTAATTGAATAATTTAGGCAACTAACACAGATAACATGTCGTCTGGCCTTTCCCTCTCTCGTCTCATTAAGGTTCATCACCGGCTCTGCTTTCTAATAATAAAGTAGTTAAACACCATCCTGTCTCTCCATCCTTTCTCATCTGCCGGTCCTATCATCCAATCACAGTTACCCTTCAGTCCTGTTTAATGTCTGCAGCTCCCTCGGGGTCGGCGCCGTATCATTCATCTCTCTGACGACTTCCATCAGCCAATTCATCGTTTTTAGTCACGTGACAGGCGCAGAGCATGGAGGGTCAAAAGCATTGTGTATGTATGACAACGTTTAGCTTTATTCATTCGGCTCAAACCCCAACAGTGTGAAACAGACAGGGGAGCAAATAATATAAAAACATAGTTCAAAGCGGTAAGCAACTTTCATATCTTATGTATGCCGTACCAAATAGTTTGATGCTTCATTCATTCATAATATTTGTTGCTGTTTGGCCTTTCAAAAACAATCTACACGCTATTCAGATCTGCTATTACTCAAGCTTAGCAGTTTAATATATTTGTAATAATATAAAGCATCAATCTTACCTCAATTTTTGGACTGTGCACATGTTGTTTCCTCTTAAACTCCTCCACACTGGGGCTGCAGTTGCTCTTCACCAACTGCAAGAGCCAGGGCATGATGTAGTGTTTCATTGGAAAAATAAATAGTTGAAATAAGTTGTAGCTGTTTTGTGAAACTTTTTTTTATAACAACATTAACCATTGCTAGTGTCATACAAGGTAAATCATCATAGCATACTTACTTGCATGAAGGTAATAGACTGTATATATAGGAAGTGGACGTAGTGGTTTGTGGACTACGGTTTTGAAGCCTCAAGTTCTGCGTGTTTGCTGTCGCCATCTTGATTTTTGGCCTTTGCCTTCTCGGTTTGTTGCAACCAGGAGTAAAACAAGAAGTTTTACAACCAAAAGCTGAATAAGACATTTTTAGGCGACCAAAACCGACCAAAAAGACGAAAGCAAAGACAACTCCGAGACCAGACGACGCTGTGGTAGCGACCTGTCAATCATAAAGTAGCCACGTCCTAAAGCATCAAAGCAAAAAAAAGAAGCTATTAAAATCAGGGGGCCGTGTTTTAAAATGTCAAAATTGAGTCATGTGTGTCAAACGCAAATTGCTAAAATGCAAATGCAGATGTGTGAATGCGTAAATGAACAGACTTATTAATTTAACGGAATACTCAGAAGTCAGATACTGTCGTCTAGATGGTGCAGTGATATTATAAATAGCTTTTAAAAGTGTAACGGATGAATGGATTACACTTCATTATGCCCTCTAGCAATGATGTGGCATGTATGACTATTTCAGCCTTCTTTCAGCTGCGTCCCCGTCTCCGGCGGTGTGAAACAGACTTGAGAACAAGTAAAAAAATAAATATATAAAAACATAATTCAAAGCGGTAAACACCCACAGCATACAGACATCTGTCCTTCCTGCATTTGTCAGTTTAAACTGTGTTGTTTTCAGTCTGGATTATGACTGTAACTTCTTCATATGTTTGTAATATTATCATACAATACAAATAGGTGGTGCTTTTATACTGTACGAGTTGATCTCTTATCTGGAACATAACCTGCTCCGGAGCAGGTTAAGTTTTCAGCTTTAGTTACCATGGTGATCTACCCCGGTAAGACGTGAACCACCTTCATAGGACGGAAAACCCTGAAGGGTTAACCCTGAAGTCACCTCGATAACCCCTAAATCCTGCTTTGTACAGGCCTCTGCTCAGTTGTGTAAGGACCTCATTCTGAGTAAGGCTAAGAGCATCCTCAATGACCTTACTCACCTGACTAAGCTATCGGGGCAAGGGAAGGATTCTGCAAAGGACAATAAGAACAGCCAGGTTTAGCAAGTCTTTCGTTCCTTCCTTCAGCAATTAGACTGTTAAATGAGAGGGACAGGACAAAAACACAGGATTTGAGGGTATTTGGTTTTGGTAATCGTTATGCAACACTTGTATGGTGCAATATAGTTATTAGTTGATAACTGTATAATGTTCATGTAAGGTTTGTTTTTCAGGGATCTCCATATCAGTGCGTGTACCGTATGCTAGAGTGAGGGTGCTTAATTATGTGCTCTCTGTGTGGGTGAGCATATGTGCGTGTGTTTGTGTGAGCGTATGTCAGAGCATGAGTGTTTGGAAATGCTCTCCCTGCGTGAGTGTGTGCATATGTGGGTGTGGGTGCATGTTAGATGGATGGATGGAGGGGGCTTCATATTGTATATTTGTATTTATATCTGTTTTTATGTTTTGTATACTTCTGCGCCTTGACCACCCGGATTTCCAAACATCAAGGCTTTGACAAGGCCGGTATGAGACGCACCGTTCTTTCCATTAACTGCAATGTAAACCCATCCGCGGTCTGGGAATGACTGTGGTGACGTACTTTAAAGAGCGAATAGACACACTAAGAGGGGGCAGGGCAGGATGGTCGATGGGTCCAACAAACACAAGGCTTTCATCCAGGAGACCGCCGTTGGTCTCCTGTGTGTCAGGTTTCACTTTCATGTTACAAACATATTCAACACCAGCAGAGATCATTTTCGGCGACGCGACGTGAGACTCTGCTGTGAGATCATTACAAAGAGTAATGATCGACCTTGTTTGTAGTTGGAGGTGTCCTGTCAAAAGACATGCCTTGTATAATGGTGGTCTATGGGGAAAAAGCTTTTTGGGCTGCAGGGGATATTTTTCATTTCAGTTCCGTGGTTGGCCACAGGAGCACATCCAGCATTTTTGTTGGACCTGATTGTATGACTGGATTACACCATGTGCCCTTTCAGAGGGCTAAGGGGCCCCCAGATTTTATTTTTGATCCTAATAAATTATAACTACTTGATGAAGTGTGCCTGGGCACACTTTTCCTCACACTACGACACACCTCGCAACAGTTTTGGAAAAGTTATAAGGTATAAAGTAAGGAAATTAGCTTTTTACAATAAGATTTGACTATTTATTTTTAATTCATTTTTAAAGTGGTCAAAAATGCTTTTTTGAAAGTTCATTTAGTTGGTGTTTTTTACTCACTCATTCACTTGTTTGGACATTACATAATCTAGCTAGTAATTTATTTTAGGATCGATCCAGTTTGTTAATCAAACTAGTTTTGTGTTTTTAAGATCTATATGAAAAAAAGTTAACTTAACTTCACTTCACTCACCTTCCTGGTCAGTTCCCTCATTCCCATCCCCTGACCTCTGCGGGTTGCTGAGTAATGTGTGTCTGTGTGTGTGTGTGTGTAGGTTGTGTGTAAAAGGATCAGCAGCCTCATTAAGGACGGCACTTTGTTGACCAAATGACTGCTGAAGAGATAAGAGCACATCAGGTAGACAGGCTTCACCGCGACAAACTCCTCTGTAACAACAGCTCAGGCTCTAACACACTGTTCTTCTGTCCAACAGAGAGCTGATCTAGTCTGAACTGCTGAAATGGTACCGGGGGGATAACGACCTCTGCCAGCTGGGTAAGAAGAAACCAGAGGCACATAACATTTTTCCAGGCCTGGGGCTGAAAAATGTGTTTGAATCTGATCCCAGAGTAAGACCACGATCATACCACGGTCGCTTCAAAAACGCCTTGGCAAAGCGAGTCGGGCAAAACAGCATGGTGCGCCTTTTGATTCAAGATTCAAGATTCAAGATGTTTATTGTCACGCCGGTTGTACAGGTACAAATGTGTGAAATACTTTTTGCCGGGAAGCTCCATTAAAATAATAAATTATATTACATTTACATTATAATTACATTTACATTACAATTACATTTACATTACAATTTGAAAAGGAAATACTTTATACAAGGGCATATTAACAACATATACAGGCATATTAAGAACATATGTATTAAGAATATATACAGTATATACAGTATAGGATATATTTTTGTGTAAGAATGTGTCAAATGAATTATAGATTTAAAAATCTGATGGCCTGGGGGAAAAAAACTGTTCCTCAGTCTGCTGGTGTGAGTCCTGGGGGTCCTGTATCTCCTACCAGAGGGCAGGAGGGAGAACAGGTTGTTGTGGGGGTGTGTCGTGTCCTTAATGACCCTCAGGGACTTCCTGAGGCACCGCTGGGTGTAAAGCTCCTGCAGGCTGGGCAGCTCGCACCCGGTGATGTGGTGGGCCGAGCGCACCACCCTTTCCAGCGCCTTACGGTCCACGTTGGTGCAGCTGCCGTACCAGGTGGTGAAGCAGCCTGTCAGGAGGCTCTCTATGGTGCCCCGGTAGAAGTCCCTGAGGATTTGCGATTTCAGTCTGAAAGTCTTGAGTCGCCTCAGAGCGTATATTTATATATTTTGGAGCGGGACTGCACGCGCAACCGGGCGATCAAAGTTGGTTAACTAATAGTTCATTGTAATTAAATACCGCTAACATCAACCATTTGTCTGCATTTGCCATCGTCCCACTGTTCCTATACCGGCATCAAAACAAAAAGGAAGCGGTAAAGTAGTAAAGCCTGCCTCTTCTTGCTTGATTTAATTGGCTGCCTGGACCAAGTGTGACATTGACGAGCGGTGTGAATATTTAAACATTTATGCGCGTCTAAAAACTGCTAGAAAAACGTGGCGCAAGGGAGGAGCACAGGTAGTGTTGGGGAAGCTACTTTGAATCATATCTTTGCAAGCTACCAATTACTTCACACTAGAAGAAGATGACCTACAGCAAAGCTACCCTATAGGGAGGAATCTAGTTTGGTTAACTAAAGCTTCTTAGAAAAAGTAGTCAAAACTACTTTGTAAAAACAAAAAGATCAAATTGACAATGTATTTTTCTGGGTTTTAGGACTCATTCCTGAAGCACTCTATAGGTCGTCAACGAACATTTTTCATCATACTTTACGTTGATGAATTTAACGTGACACTAAAAATGAGTGTTTAGCTATATCTAGTGCAATAAAGGTACCGCACATCGTACCTGTTAAATAAACAATGAAATAGGCGTCTGAGGCTTAGTGAATGGTCAAACTGAAACTGCAGTTATACCTACGGTACGAGTCAAGGTCAGAGGGAAGAAAAGAAGGAAGGAAATAGGGAGTGTCAGCGTAAAGGAGAGTGTGTGGAGGGAAGAAGAGAGATAGACAAGAGGGATGATGAGATGAAAGTAGCACAGGAGCCAGTGTTATCAGTAATGACAAGTGAAGTGAGATAGACAATACAGTAAGTGTGGTGTAGGCTCCAAGCAGCTTGCCACATCAAATAGGATGACCCAACCGTCAGTTACGGATACCAGATGAGACGAGACAATAAGTGAATGTGTGTGTGTAATTCATGAGGATGTCTTTGTGTTTGTGTCTTGCAGGAATGTCATGGACATTCACACAAAATGACCACGAAGGAATAATGATGGTCTAAATTTGAGTGGCAGAGCTTATCAGAAGAGGGCTTTATTAAAATTGTAGTCTTGTGTAATTTGTTATTGGCTGTGAAAGTCTGCAGGATATGAGTTTAATTCCAGATGTCTGTGTTTGAAAGCACAGACCGATGCCAATCTGTCACAATACTGTAGAATAAATATTGATAGCTTTGGGCGATGGTGGCTCACTGCATCGGCTCTGCATGTGTTTTTGGTTTTCATGCAATATGAAAAATAATAAACAAGTGACAGGAAGTCTGTGGAGGCTGAACATTTTAATTACAGTAAAATTACGGTTTGTGTTTCCTGAAATGCCGTCATGTTTCATGAAATGTTTTGTTTCATGAAATGTTGTGTTTTGTGAAATGTCGTTATGTTTTGTGAAATGTTGTTGTGTTTTGTGAAATGTGTTTTGTGAAATGTCTTGTTTTGTGAAACGTGTTTTGTGAAATGTTGTGTTCTGTGAAACTTTGTGTTTTGTGAAATGTTGTGCTTTGTGAAACATTGTGTTTTGTGAAATGTTGTGTTTTGTGAAACGTTGTGTTTTGTGAAATGTGTTTTGTGAAATGTTGTGCTTTGTGAAATGTTGTGTTTTGTGAAACTTTGTGTTTTGTGAAACGTTGTGTTTTGTGAAACGTTGTGTTTTGTGAAATGTTGTGTTTTGTGAAACGTTGTATTTTGTGAAATGTGTTTTGTGAAATGTTGTGTTTTGTGAAATGTGTTTTGTGAAATGTTGTGTTTTGTGAAATGTTGTGTTTTGTGAAATGTTGTGTTTTGTGAAAAGTTGTGTTTTGTGAAATGTGTTTTGTAAAATGTTGTGTTTTGTGAAATGTGTTTTGTGAAATGTTGTGTTTTGTGAAATGTTGTGTTTTGTGAAACCTTGTGTTTTGTGAAACGTTGTGTTTTGTGAAATGTTGTGTTTTGTGAAACGTTGTGTTTTGTGAAATGTGTTTTGTGAAATGTTGTGTTTTGTGAAATGTGTTTTGTGAAATGTTGTGTTTTGTGAAATGTTGTGTTTTGTGAAACATTGTGTTTTGTAAAATGTTGTGTTTTGTGAAACATTGTGTTTTGTGAAATATGTTTTGTGAAATGTTGTGTTTTGTGAAATGTGTTTTGTGAAATGTTGTGTTTTGTGAAACATTGTGTTTTGTGAAACGTTGTGTTTTGTGAAATGTTGTGTTTTGTGAAACGTTGTGTTTTGTGAAATGTTGTGTTTTGTGAAACGTTGTGTTTTGTGAAATGTTGTGTTTTGTGAAACATTGTTTTGTGAAACATTGTGTTTTGTGAAATGTGTTTTGTGAAATGTTGTGTTTTGTGAAATGTGTTTTGTAAAATGTTGTGTTTTGTGAAATGTTGTGTTTTGTGAAATGTGTTCTGTGAAATGTCGTGTTTTGAGAAATATTGTGTTTTCTGAAGTGTTGTGTTTCTTGAAATGTTGTTGTGTTCTCAGAAATGTTGTGTTTTGTGAAATGTTGTTGTGTTTTGTGAAATGTGTTTTGTGAAATGTCGTGTTTTCTGATATGTGTTTTGTGAAATGTTTACTGTGACTTTTTTTAGTTTGGCCCATATCCTATCTACTAACATTGAGGGGGCGGGGTTTATGACCTATATACTGCAGCCAGCCACCAGTGGGCGATTAAGATGTTTTGGCTTCACTTTTGGGGAGCTGTCATATCGTCCATCTTTATATACTGGGTTCTGGTTCAGACTTGTGTTGTGTTGAAAGTGATACAGAAATGTTATTAGGAAAGAAAGATGATGAGGGGAGTATATTAATGGAAGTTGGTGCACAGTTTGGCTATTATAAATCAGTAGTCTTGGAACATGCAGTATGTTGGTCCCATCCTTCATTTACAGAGAATTTTCATCATTCAGAGTTTTGAGAATATACGATGACAAAGTAGATTCTGTTTGTGAAGGATTATCCCCCCAGCAATTCACTGAAGCCAGGTGCTGCTCATATATTGCGTGGTAAATCACCTTAGACACTATCTGACTCGCATATCACCCAACCACCATGATGTAAACCCCCCTCAATCTCTCACATCCCAAATTCATTGTTACAGCTCTCTTATTCTGCCTATCCACCTTCTCTAATCTCCCCTATTTCTGTCTGCAGGGCTGCTGAGGACTGACGAAGCCTCCGGGTTTCAATTCCAACTTAGTTGATGAAAACTATTTTAAGTTATCACTGCTGCCATGATGCAAAAACAAAATTCGCTTCATCTGATATGATGTGATTGCAGCATTAGATATCAATCAACAACACGGGCTCAAACCTGCACCACTTTGACTTAAAGCTTCAGAGGGTAGAAATGGAGCAAATATGATTAAAAAAAGTTATTTTTTATAAAACGGTCACTATATCCTGACAGTAGTGTATGAGACAGGTAATCTGAAAAAAATTATGTTCCGCTGTGTCCTCTGGTGCTCCTAACGGCATCTGTAAGATTTCACAGACTGGAGGAAAGCAAGCAGTAAGATCTGATCTGGAGTCTGCCCTCCAGCTGCTGTCTCTGAGAGCCAGCTGTCAATCACTCGCGAACTCCGATCAAACGGTCAAACTAGGCAGCACTGATCAAATATGAATCAATATTCTATTACTGTAATGCCTATTTCTCTCCTCAAATGTTTTCAGAATCATCTTGTAGTATACTGTTTAGCTGTAAGATGAGAATGTTTGTGACCCAGCAGCCATGTTGAGATCTGTTGGGGAAATGCCAAGCACCGCCCACCAGCCGGAGCACAGCCAATAGGAACTCTCTCTCTCTCTCTGAAATGACCTGTGATTGGTCAAAGTCTCCCGTCATGGGCTAGATTTTCTAAAGTCAGAAAACAGAGCCATAGGGAGGAGCAGAAGTCTAGTTTTCTCTCAGAACACTTGAATTACAATATGCTGAAAGGTTATTAAGGATTCTTTGCCCAATGATGCCAAAAATAAACTGCCTACTGCAGCTTTAACTGTTGAGTTTCACACACATTTAGACACAAGGCAGAGAAATAGCAGGACAAGACATTAATCCTTTATATAAATACGTTAGATATTATAAAGTAGGAGCCTAATTATAAATATATTGTCTTCTTTTATATCATATATTTTTCATCCCCTCTCTCTCTCTCTCACTCTCTCTCTCTCTGTCTCTCTCTCTCTCTCTCTCTCTCTCACTCTGGAGGCAGTCGCTAGGGGAAGTGGGCGTGGCGTCGTAGTCAGGCAGTGACGTCATTTGGGAGCTGTTCAAAGCGGAGTGGTGCTGAAGAGACAACTCTCCTCTCCTCTCCTCTCCTCCTCTCTGCTCAGTCAGACAGCCCAGTCGATCACTCGGTCGCTCCGTCGGTCTGCAGCCATCAGCCGGTTCCGTGGACGCTGGATTTCACCTCCTCACAGATCCTTTATTAGCTCTCAGCACAGATAACACATCAGCAGCGTTTCCACGTCACCTGAAGCCGCATGTGGGAAATATTTCCAACCAGTAAGTCGACTCTTTTCTGTCTATTGCTCTGTCTGATGTGTCGGAAAACAGCAGGGATAATACTTTACACCTTTACTGGCTTACAAACGCTAATACATCATCAGTGATCTCCTCCCAGAGATCCTTCCTCTCCTGCTTGTGTAATAGTACACACATATCTGTCTGTAATCATCAACCCAGTGTGCATGTCCACCGAGGCTTAGTCTTCCAGCCGCGCCTAAATCTTACCCTGTGCCTGCCTGGGGTAAAACATTTGACTCATATTTGCATGATCCAATGGTCAAGAGATGCTCTCTCTCTCTCTCTCTCTCTCTCTCTCTCTCTCACTCTTTGCATGAATGCAACAGAACAGCAACTCAATGTAACTGAAAGCATAGCAATACTCCCCCCTCTCTCTCTCTCATGTTATTTCTATATCTCTCTATCTATGTGTCCCTCAGACACACACTGGTGAGACAGGGCTGATTCACTGAACACCACTCTGTGGTGTCTAGTCAGTCAGTTGTGATTTTTCCGGTTTACTAGCCTGCTGCCCACATGCAGTGGCTTTATGGTTTTACTGGTTTACAGCAGCAGTCATACTGGGACTGGCCAGTTATAGTGGTACGGTTGCTGTGTTTCTTGATGGCTGATATACAGCATCACAGGTTGTGTGAAAAAAAAGTACAGGAGCCAGGAAATCTGTGAGAGCTGTTGCTTTTTT
Source organism: Sebastiscus tertius (assembly GCA_916701665.1). Taxonomy (NCBI): domain Eukaryota; kingdom Metazoa; phylum Chordata; class Actinopteri; order Perciformes; family Sebastidae; genus Sebastiscus; species Sebastiscus tertius. The sequence goes on from CAKAOH010039005.1 coordinate 74,502, forward strand.
TTTATTCCAGAGTACATTTAGGTGTGGCCCGGCTGGCCTCTTCTCTCCTCTTTTCTCCCCCTTTTCCCCTCCCAATTCCTCTCTTCCCTTTTCTTGTTACATCCTCTCCTCTCCTCCTCCCTTCACCTCCTTTTTTTTTACTCCTCTCCTCTCTTCTCTATTCTTGTTTCCTCCTCTCCTCCCCTCTTCTCCTTTTTTGTTTACTCCTCTCCTCTCTTCTCTATTCTTGTTTCCTTCTCTCCTCTCCTCTCCTCTCCTCTCTTCTCCATTCTTGTTTCCTCCTCTCATGTATTTTCCTCTCTTGTTACCTCCTCTCCCCTCCTCTATTCTCCTCCCCTTTCCTCTCTTATCTCTTCCCCTTTCTTGTTGCATCCTCTCCCTTTTTTGTCTCAGTTTTATTGCCTCATCATGTGGTGAAAATGAGTCAAGCCGTGCTGTAAAGCAGTCTTTTTCATTCATCTATACATATTGCTACATATTGTTTCTTTGATTTTTGACTCTCCTTCCAACATAAACAAAGTAATGTAGCACTATAGAATTCATTGCAAGTTAGTGTTTGAAACCTTCTTTTCCTATTAAGTCATATCTTTTCTATCCAGTTTGTAAATGTTTCATATCACATCATACAAGTGTCAAAAATGTAAAAATGTTCTTACTTTCTTGTATTTCTGACATTAAAAGAAGAGTGTGTAGGATTTGGCGACATCTAGTGGTGAGGTTGAAGATAATCGACTGAGTACCCCTCCACGTACTCCTCCCTTTCCAAGACTGCGGTAACCTGAGCCACCAAGTGCAAACTGTGGTAACGCCATTCGGATCGCTCAGAGGCCATCCATACCATAATAACACTACTTTAGGAGCAACGGAAGTCAGACGGCGCCTGGCGGTACCACGGTTTTGCACTCTGCAGCTCACATTACAGCAGTTTCACAAGCGAGTCGGAGAAAGACGGTGGCCTTCCTGTAACGTAAAAAAATGCAAAAGGCTCTCGCTAAAGCCAGTGTTTGATTTGTCTGTTCTGGGCTACTGTAGAAACATGGAGGACTCTTTAAAGAGAACCTGCTCCTTGTGTAGATATAAATGGCTCATTCTATGCTAACGCAAACACAACGATTTTTAGTTTTGGGTGATTAAACACTAATGAAAACATAGTTATGATTATTTTTTTCGGTTGTGCTAATAGATCCCCCAAAATATTACACACTTTTCCTTTAAAGGGGTACTCCAGTAGTTTAGTATTGTAGTTCTATAAGGTTGGGGACTCCCAAGAGAGAAAATTAAAAACAACAAAATTGGAAAGCAGAGGCCAATATATCCTGACTTTTAGTTCCTAGTATGGGTCAGACTCCAAAAAAGGCTGGGTTCTACATTTCCCATAGGTCAGATGTTTTACTTCCTAAAAATTGAAAACCACCAACTACACTTCATCGCTATACAAGCCTACAAGCTTTTAAAATGACAGAATTTCAACATGACGTAGTGGTAAATAAAAGACATTATGGTTGTGTTCTAGAGGCTGGAAGAATCCAGTGTTTTGTGAAGCTCAACATTATGCAATTAGTTTTTAACTTTGCACTCGGCTTCCACAAGATGCACCACACAGGCCATCTGGGTGCTAGCAGGGTGCAGCTTGAGTTCTCTTGTGCTTCCTGAAGTGAACACATCTTGACGTTTTAGCACACAGGCAGATATGTGAAAGGTGACATTGCTGACATCATGACAGGGCTGCAGAAGTACATGAGAGAATATATATACATATATATCATATATCATTTTTTTTCATATAAGGGCTGTCAAAGTAATTTGTTTTAACACCACTAATTTCTTTAACGCACTCAATCTTTTAGTTGTAGCGGGCTCTGGTTTAAAGATAGAATGAAGATAGATTGGTACCAACCATGTCATACTAGCTTGCCACGGAGGGGGCAAATTAACACTCCAAACTTATGCTTAATTTGGCGAGAAAAAAATCGCATGGCCATTTTCAAGGGAATGAAAATGGGTTCTATGGGTACCCACGAGTCTCCCCTTTACAGACATGACCACTTTATGATAATCACATGCAGTTTGGGGCAAGTCATAATCAAGTCAGCACACTGACACACTGACAGCTGTTGTTATATATTTATATATATGTATATATATATATATAGAGAGAGAGAGAGAGAGAGAGAGAGAGAGAGAGAGAAAGAGAGGAAGAGATAGAGGAAGAGAGGTGGATTTAGAGCGTTCCATGCATTTTTTTCTTTATAATTGTATATCTACAGTGAGTTTAATTCCTCTCCCTGTGGATTTAGATCTGGGCCTGTAGCCTAACTCTTCTCACATTTACCCAATTATCTCCGCATTAGAGTAATACTGTGCCTTCAGTTAATACACCATGTTTGCCTTTGGTTCTGTGAGTTATTTAGAAGGTTCTTGGCTTTAGACCAGCTTTCCAAAGGAGCAGAAGGCTTCACAATATGTCCACATCTTTAAAACGTGATCTTGAGACTAACCTTCTGCTTCGCATGAAATCTCTTTATTTGCCGGATTGATTGGTTAAATCATCACCTTCTGTTTGATATTTTTTTTAATTAAAAATGTCACATAACCCAATTCATGAGTGCCTGTTAATGTCTGGGTGTGTTCTTTGAAGTGTGTGTTTTAGATCTGTAACTTCTCAAATAAAAGGCCCTGATGTCTTCATTAAACTCTTTCAGCTTTCATGCTTAATATCTCACAACAACCCTGAAGTCAGATAAATGTTTTAATTCAAGCTCAGAACATGTTCATTATGCCAACCCTGCATAAAAGGTGAGTGTTTATTGATGGATTAATTGGTTTGGCTACTGTTTGTGCCGCATTTTTCAAAATCCCCACAAGGAATTGCAGTTAAATTTCATTTTGCCCCAGCATGTGGGGACCTTTCTGTGGTTGCAAGGGGAGAAAAGGTCAACGTCCAACCCTCTTCTCTATCCACATGCTCCAAAAGGGGCCCTGGGTGTCCAGCAGACTGGGTTTCTGTGCATGACAGAGCAGGCAGGTAGTTGAATGGAGCTGGCGGGTTGATAGGGCAGACAGGTAGGGGGGTTGGGTGGGGCTCTCAGACGGGTCCTGGAGTCCAGTGACACCTGATAGCGCAGGATCTGGTTTCTCTGCCTCTGTGCAAGTGGAGAGACATCAGTAACACTTGTTAATACTTAACTGTACTGGATAAGATGGACTGACTGTGGTTAATACCATTATAAATGCTCATTTCAGTTTGTTTTCTTGTATTTGATTAGCCCTGAGGGTACCGACAGCATTTGTGGTTCAGTTTTTCTTATTGTATCCATTCCCCAAAGGGACATTCTCTTGGCTCTCTTCACAGGGAGGTCAAAGGTCAGAGAACACTACAGAAAAGCATCAGCAAGATGGATGTTTGTCATCAACAGGGCTTGTACCCGGGCCATTTATTTTAAAGATGATTTATCGCCAACACCAACACCCTATTGCCCTTTAAGGGATAACTCTTAGGGAACATTTTTGATTCCAAATTTGGTGATTTGACAGCTCTAGATTTTAGGTTCACAGATTGTTTTATGTCATAGACCCCCTACATTGCAGACATTGGGATAAGTTAAAGATTTTATGCTACCATGGAGGAGCACAGTGGTGCTTTGAGCTAAATAATAATCACTCATCCCTCATCTTCAGGTCGGGTCGCGGGGGCAACAGCTCCAGCAGGGAACCTCAAACTTCCCTATTATTATTCTAATAATAATAATCTTTATTGTCCACAAGTGTGTAAATTTGCCTTCGGCTTCACAGGTTGGTTAAAACACATCATTCACAATACATACAATAAGTAGCACAACATGAACAGTGCAGATAACAATCACGGCCATAGTCCCAGTGTGAATGGTGTTTATGAATTTAGTAAAGTTATTGCATTTTTTATTGAAAGACTTTTTGTAAATCTTCTTGGTTGCTGCGGCGGATCTATAGCATCTCCCAGAGGGCAGTTTTATGAATTATTTAAAAAGAGGATGAACAGGATCGGACACAATTTCTCTGGCTTTTTGTTTCGCTGGTGTTTCATATATACATCCCAGTTGCATTTGCTCTTTCCCAATAATTTTACTGGCCATGTTTGTAATTCTGGATAGTCTAATTTTGTTCTTATAGCCCCAAGGATCCCATACCATGTACACATGTTAAAAGTTAAGACACTTTCAACAAGACTTTTTTAGACAGTCTCTAAGATGTTCTTGATGCTAACATGCTAAATGCTAACAGCATGTTAACATGCTCACAATGACAATGCTAACCTGCTGATGTTTAGCAGGTATAATGTTTACTATGAAATGTCATTAGTTTTGCAGGTATTTGGTTATAAAGCAAAACAATTTGAAATTTTGACGTGATGATGGCGCTGGATGAAAAGTCAGGGGATCAGCGAAGTTGCTATATAGATGGACCTCAGATCACAGTTGTCAATTTTAATCTTTATCTAATTGGGTTAATTTGTAGTGAATTGCATTTCAGTAAAATTAAAACATTTGTCCCTTGGCTGGGAACTCATCTGAACCCCCCTTAATGTCTCCTATAGCTCCTCCAGGACTCCTTGGGGACCTCTTACCCCACATTTTCAAACCTCTGCTCCAGATTAGTAGATCGTGGAAGCATGTCAAGCTATGTGATAAGCGATCCCCTTACCACTCCTATGCCTCTTCATAATGCTCATCTTTAAGGCTACAAAGATGAGATTTTTCTTTATATGTGTGTTGAGACATCACATTCTAGTGCATCTCTCTTATTTCCTCTCCCCTCCTCTCTCAAATGGGCTTGAATAGAGTACATTGTCACAACCACTGGCAGGATGTGAGGGCTGGGTTTCCTGCTTAGATCTGTGGTCAGACAAGAGGCCTGATCCAAAGGAAAGACACAAAGGTAGTTCAGACTGCAGCAAATCCACTTTAAGCTGCGAGTGGTCTACAGCAGTGATGAGAGCGTTGTTGTGGACAGCTAAGTGGAGGCCTGCTGTCTTTTGAATCAGCCACTGCAAACCTTGAAGGATGTGTGATACCCGTGGGTTTATGCTGTCCATTTCAAACCATAAAGATACATAAATGATGTGAAATGTGGCTGTCGTGACTGACTCTCTTTTAAAACTGACTTTATTGGCTCTTGTAGATCTACGAGTTGTTGTTTCTTGCAGCAACCTGTACAGCTGCCTCAATCTCATCCACAGTTGTTGCAATAGTTTTGGTCATTTTTCTCTTGTTATTTTTTCATGGCTTTAGCTAGGTAGCTTAGGGATAACTCTTAGGGAACATTTTGATTCCAAATTTGGTGATTTGACAGCTCTAGATTTTAGGTTCACAGATTGTTTTATGTCGTAGACCCCCACATTGCAATCCTTGTGATAAGTTGAAGATTTTATGGTACCATGGTTGGGGTTAGGCATTGACCTCAGATAGTTAAGGTTAAATATTGACCTTGAATAGTTAAGGTTAGGCATTGACCTTAAATAGTTACATTTAGGCACTGACCTCGATTGGTTTAGGTAAAGCATTGACCTCAAACTGTTGAGGTTAGGCATTGACCTTAAATAGTTAAGGTTATGCATTGACCTCGATTGGTTGAGGTTAAGCATTGACTTCGATTGGTTGAGGTTAAGCATTGACCTCGATTGGTTGAGGTTAGGCATTGATCTTGAATAGTTAAGGTTAGGCATTGATCTTGAATAGTTAAGGTTAGTTTTTTAAAGTTTTCGCAATTTGTGCCATATAGACACAGCCTTGTTATTCCTGCTAAACAAAATCAGATTGTCGATTTTGTCTAACCGGGGTGGAAAAGCGGTCTATGAGCACCCTATTAGATGCTAGCTAGCTTCATGTGGCAGCAACGGGTAACTGTTTGAAACGAAAGACCTTAGCTAGCTCCCAGATATCCTCCCAGGGGACATCAGTAAGTTACACAAATCCTTTCCATGTTTATTGTTATTTTTGTAGTTCATATTTATGGAGCAACAATGAGATCTTCTGGTTCAGTCTCTTTTCTTCCCTTCCCAAGCTAACATCCCATTGGCTGACACTGGGATCACTGTCGGGTTTTAGATAGTTTGGACAGTCGAGTCAAGCTTGGCATCAGCATAAAGATCATCCAGTGTGACCGCGCCTGTAGAGCCGGCTCTGGCTCTTTGTTGAACTAAAGCTTTTAACAGAACAGTAGGCATGCACCCACACATCAAGACATGCACATGTGCAAGCAAACATGTAGAAACCACTGCAGTTGCCTAAATGTCCACTACTGACGGACTGTGAGAACTCATCTGTTGTTATAGAACACAACAGAACAGAATAGAATAGAATAAAATTGTGTTTCTCATCTAAATTAGAAGAAAAAGACAGAAAAATGTTTCTGAAAACAGGTGTAATTGCTCACCACATGATTCCCAGAAGGTACCTCATGGTGAGCAAGAAAACACCTGCCAAATGTTCAAGGTGTAGACTCTCAGAGGACGCTTTTTCACTGCTTGCCAAACACACCACACATGGATGGGTGATATGGTGTCTGTCAGCTCCAGTGTAGAGCAGATCAGAAAGGTAGCCACTCACTGAAAGCCTTTGAGATTAGCTATTGCATAGGATTGTAACCCTGATCCTCCACGTTTTGTCACGACAGCCTACTTAAACCCACATCTGCTCAGCATGTTGCCGTGTACAAACACCAAAAGAAGTAATTTAATCTGTTTAAAATGAAGGGTTCGTGAGGTATATTTGGTCAGGATAGAAGTTAAAGCTGCACTAACTCCACATTTGTTAAAAAGCATGGAGTTACTGCCAGAAGCTCAGAGGTAAAGCAGGTTGTTCACCAATCGGAAGGTCGGCTGTTCGATCCCCGACTACTTAACACCAAATTGCTCCTGAAGGCTGAGCCATCGGTGTGTGAATGAGTATTTAGATTAGGTACTGATCTGCCATCAGTGTATGAATGTGTGAATGCTGATATGTAATGTAAAGTGCTTTAAGTGGTTGGAAGACTAGAAAAGTGCTATATAAATGCAATTCCATTTACTATTTACCATTATAGTATCATACCAGCTGTTTTTTATGTTTTCAACAAATACTCATTTAATTGACGAACCCTTCAATTTAGCCATTGTAAATTTGATTGGGACCAAGATATGTACAGAGCAGTACATAAAAAATAAACTTTACAGTGCTCTCTGGTTGACAAACTATAACTGTAATGGCAAAAACTGTTTCTAAATTAAGTGAGAGGTTCACAACTTTTCCATGTCCGGCTTAAAGCTGCAGTAGGTAAAATGTTTTTGGCATCATTGGGCAAGAATTCCATAATAACCTTTCAGCATATTGTAATTCAAGTGTTCTGAGAGAAAACTAGACTTCTGCACCTCCTCATGGCTCTGTTTTCAGGCTTTAAAAAGATCGAGCCTGTGACGGGAGACTTTGACCAATCACGGGTCATTTCAGAGAGAGAGCGTTTCTATTGGCTGCTCATTCAACGGAGGCAGCTCTGATCAAATATGAATCACGATTCTGTTACTGTAATGCCTATTTCATACATCTTGTAGTGTGCTGTTTAGCAGTAAAATGAGAAAGTTTGTTCGGCTGGTGGGCGGTGCTTGGTATTTCCTCAACTGATATCAAAATGGCGGCCGGTTCGCAAACTTTCACATTTTGCAATCATGCAGAAACCTACATCAGGTCACGTGGGAAGGACTTGGGAAAATAGCATTTTGATGATAAAACATACATATACTTCAACCAAAATTTGAATGTTCGGATTTGAACATCACTGGGAACCTACAGATGATAATTATGTATTAGAATGGGCCTACCCTTCAATAATATGGACCTCATGGTCGGGGAGTATACACACCCTAAACCACAATATAGGCTGTGTTTAACAGGCAGCATATAGATATATAGATATATATATCTATATGCATGTAGATGGACTATATGATTACAGCGGCTACTTTAGCTGTAATTAGACCCTGTAAAGCTGATTAGAGACCAGACCATGTATCAACCTTCGCTTACTAATCTCTCCTCCGCCCTCTTTCATTTCTACTCAGGCTGTATGTGCTTCATCCTTTCATCCTGCCTTAGTGTGGGCGCGGGTCCTTTACATTTCTCATATCTCTCTCCTCCTCCTCCTCCTCCTCCTCTTCCTCCTCCTCCTTCTTCTCCTCCACCGCTCTTGTATGTCTGCCATCTTCCCGTCTTCTCGGTATCCTCCATCTGTCTACCTCGTCCCCTACATCCATCCATGCTGCCATGCTGGCGCATGGACCTGCCAGCATGGCAGCATGGGTTTGATGTATGCTAAACTCTATTGCTTTTGGTTCTGCATTGTCCAAAGAAGCAGCAGTGCTCCAATGCAGAGCGGTCGACACAAAGCCTGAAACTCATGATATGTTATTTTGCTGTAGTTTATTTAGTTTGGTCGAAAGCCTCAAAGAAAATGGTGGGTGTTCCCTACAAGATTTGAGCCTGACCCTGGTCCAGTGCATTCTACCAGAAAAGCAGCTTTCTCTCTACTGTAGCCCATTTATGTGCAGACATGACAATGTATTTTTTGTTTCCATATAATTTAATGCATTCATTAATTCAACAGTTTGTAACAAAAGATAATAGAAAATCTCCACTCAGCAGGTTTACTTTCTTCGCGAACATTCTGCTTATAGGCACTTGCTATTATTTTGATAGACCATTATCATATCCATATGGATAGTAGGTGGTTACGAAATTAAAATGGCACACTTGCTGTGTTTGGAGGCGCTCTGCTATTGAGAAAAGGTAATTGAGTTTGTCGGGTGGCACCTGTTCAGCTGACAATGCCAATGCCGTCTCACTTCATCACTCCGGTAAATAATATATGCAGAGCAACAATAACAATGTGAACTATACACAAATGGCCACATTAGATGCTCTGTCATGTTTACAGACATTTTTGAACATGTGGAAGTTGCAGATTTGACAATACAGCTGTATTTGACTGGTCTAAACCATCTTTCCATCCATCTCTTACCCAAAATCATAAAATGACATGTTGTTCTCAAGAGGATTTTGAGTTGTTTGCAAATTTGTTAACAAATGTTGTACATCTCAATCTCTTTAAAGCAGCGTCAATTTATGGTATGGCGAACATATTACCTAACATTTGTCTATTTACACATCCAGCAGACACGGAGGAACTGAACAAGCGTTGGTAGTTAATGAGTTGGGAGTGAGAATGCTAGTCTCTAACTGTGTCTGTCTGCTGTTTGGTGCTGAGCAGTAGTAGTGTACAGTTGGTTTATCTGAGCTTTTTCACTCATGGCTACCTGCTGCTGGAAACAAGGTTGATGGGAGCGGTGAGAGTGAACCATAAAAATAAAGTTGTCATTCTTTAAACTAAAAAAACGACATTAAAATCCTGCACGTTATACTGTATATATATATATATATATATATATATATATATACACACACATCGGGATCTAATCTAAATATTCATTCACACACCGATGGCACAGCCTTCGGGATCAAGTATCTTGCTCAAGGACACGTGATTGGTGGACGACCTGCTCTACCTCTGAGCCACAGCCGGCCCAGAACAACTCAGACATGCCTATATATCAAGTAAGCAATGTTGCTTTCTGGAAAGCACTGCATTGTCATCCCTCCATCCCTTTAAATTATAGCTCAACACTCAAATTAGTCTACCTCCCAAATCACTGAGAGTGCCGTATGAAGGTACTCAAGCCAAGTAAATCAGTTTAATTTGTTTTGCCCAAAATCTCAAATGTGTCTCAGAGTCGCTTACGTTTACAGATATACAAAGAAAGCCTCTCAGACTCTTACAGTTTTATAGAATAAAGAACCTATCTCACCTGAAACCATCCCTCTTGGGTCTTCACTGTTTTGTAGCTCATCTTTTCAGAAAATAAACATGACGGGGGTCAGCAGACGTTCACGACGACAGTGGGTGGAAGCTGCAACACAACTCTCAAAATGTAATGATGTGAAAATCACACTAAGCAGGATGTGTGAAAACTCCGAGCAGTCTGGACAAGAGCATTTCCACTTTGTGAAGGACTCCTGATATGAATAGATTTTCTTCCCCTAAACTATAAATTGAGCCTATAGGTTCCTCTTCCTCTCTCATCTCATCACCTTCTCTCTTTCTTTTTCTCTCAGTGTCCTCTTCTTGTCCCATAGCCTATCCCTATATATACTATATATACCTCATTTTAACATTAAAGCTTCAGTAAGCAACAAGTTTTGGGCATTATTGGGCAAAAATTGCATAATAACCTTTCAGCATATTGTAATTAAAGTGGTCTGAGAGAAAACTAGACTTTGCTCCTCCTCATGGCTCTGTTTTCAGGATTTAAAAAAATCTAGCCTGTGACAGGAGACTTTGACCAATCACAGGTCATTTCAGAGAGAGAGCATTCCTATTGGCTGTGCTCCGGCTGGTGGGTGGTGCTTGGTATTTTCTCAACTGATCTCAACATGACTGCCGGGTGAAATGAGGAGAGAAATAGACATTACATTACAGTAACAGAATATTGGTTCATATTTGATCAGCGCTGCCTAGTTTGATTGTTTGATCGGAGTTCGCGAGTGTTTGACAGCCGGCTCTCATAGACGGCAGCTGGACGGCAGACTCCAGATCAGCTCTGATTGGTTGTTTTCCTCCGGTCTGTGAAATCTTGCATTCCATTAGGAGCACCGGAGGACACAGAGGAACAAGGTTTTTTTCCAGATTCCCTGTCTCATGAACTACTGTCAGGATATAGTGACCGTTTAAGAAAAATAACTTTTATTATTCATATTTGCTCCATTAACCCACTGCTGATGTCATTTCAACCCTTTACACAAACTGAATTGAAAGAAAAGCATTTCAACTTAGTTATCAGTCTGCTGTTGAGTCCTTGTAGTAATGACGGTGAAGTACAATATCTTTGTCGCACCAAAGTAAAGTTCTTTTTAGGCAATTATTTCACGACTTTTATTATACTGTATATACCTCAGAAAAAATACGGAGGTCCGGACCTCAGTGGTGTGTCAGGCCATGGTAACAGGATCTAAAGAGCAGAGTAGACAGCCCACCCAGGGTCAACTGTCCGCTGCAGGGACTCTGACTTAGCACATTTACAGACACAACTCACACTAACATAGTGGATATACATTAACCTCACTTGTGCTCTTTGACATAGAGGATTAAATATATTATCTCATGCATCATACATAGCACACACATACACACATAGAGACACACTCAGCCCCTCCTCTTTAGTCTGTGTTATAAATTGTTCCATTGTTATAATTTTTAATCCAATTGAGGAGCAGAGATGATATGTGACCGGCGGTTGAACTGGTGTCCTTCCAGTCCTGCTCACTGCTAATACTGTGTCCTTAGGCATGTTTCCCACAATACCCTGCCATGCTGTTCCTGAACATCTTCAGCAATACAATATATTACAAGGGAGTTACCCTGTAAACTACATTTTTATGTATTTAGAGCTGCTAAATTCGATATTCAGAGCATTGAAGGACCATGTGTGTCAATGAGGGGGATCTATTGGCAGAAATGGAATATGATATTAATTATGTTCCATGTATTATGTTAAGTATGTTTTCTTTAGTGTTTAATCACCTGATAATAAGAATAGTATTTTTCTCACCATAGAATGAGCCGTTTATACCTTCATAGGGAGTGGGTCCTCTTCACAGAGTCCGCCATGTTGCACAGCCATGTTTCTACAGTAGCCTGGAGTGGACAAACCAAACTCTGTTAACTTTTCCTGCTTGGGCCGGAGTCGATAACATCATTCGCTCCCGTCACTGCCACTCTCTCTCTCTTGCTTCACCACTCACCGATACACACACACACTCTACGCACTGGCTCTGCTCCAACTGGCTCTAGAGAGGGACGTTCACGTTTTCGCGGTGGCCACCGTAGCTCTCCAACACGCTCGGCTTCGCTTCGTCTTTGTTTGCAATCTCCTCACCGCTAGATACTGCCAGATCCTACACACTGGACCTTTAGTAAAACAGAAAACAGCTATTTGCTATGTAAAGATATAGTGGAGTGATGTCTACCTGAGCAGAGAATGAAGTTGCTTTCCCTCTGTGTGTGTGTGTGTGTGTGTGTGTGTGTGTGTGTGTGTGTGTGTGTGTGTGTGTGTGTGTGAGAGAGTGAGGGAGAGAGATGAATATGCATTGTTTTCTGTCAAACGTCAGGCTGCCAGCAGGTTGCCAGCTTGGCCCATTATAGCCAGGGAAGACAGCTAACACGGATCATGCACAGTTACACACACAAAGGCCACACACACACACACACACACAGTCGTGTTTTCATAACTTGTGAGGACATTGCAATGACTTACATTTATTTCCCTGGAGACATACCCTAACTCTAACTGTAACTGCTACTTGCCTAACCCTTTCCCTAACCTTAACCTAAACCTAGCCGCACCCTAACACTAAACTAAGTCCTCATCCTAATATATAATGATTTACGTTATGGGGACGTGCATTTTTGTCCCTATTTGGAAGACAAGTCCCCACAAAGTGACTTTGTAAACAGGCTCATGTCCCCACAACGTGGGTAATCCATCCATGCACGCACACACACAGAGCCGTGTACTTCTATCTTTGTAAGGACACTCATTGACATAATGCATTCCCTAGCCCCTCACCCCAACCTTAACTATCACAACTAAAAGCCTGACCCCAACCCTTACCCTAACCCTAACCTATACCTAATTCTAACCTGAACCTTGAAACCATGTCTGAACCCTCAAACAGGCCTGTGAAGGTCCTTCCGAAGGTGAGCACCGGCCAAAATGTCCTCACTTTCCAAAAATGTCCTCACTCTGAAGGCCAAAACTCAAATTTGGTCCTCATAAAGATAGCTGGACAAGCACTCACATACACACACAAACACAATGATGAGTATAACTTCATGTGCACATATTGTGCATACAGAAACATACAGTAGCACCTGTCAAATGACTGATAGAGTGTTGTTTGCACACAGCACATACACAGCTCTCTCTGTGGCCTGTTTCCTTTCTCTGCAACATTACCCTTTTCTGCCTCCTGCTACTTCGCTTTAAAAAACCTTCCCTCATAGCCCTCCCTCTTTCCTTACCTCTCTTTTTACTGTTAAAGTGCAGTCCACGGTCCATTTTAGACATTTACTTGATGACATAAATGTGCTGGCAATCACCAGTCAATTTTTCCATTAAAAAAACGCTTCCAACATATAGTGTTCATTTTGTCATTTTTCTTTTTTTCATTTAGTTGTAGTCCTGTCTGTCGTTGTTAGTTTTTATCATATTTAGTCAACCTCAACCTTTCGTTTAGTTTCCTTATCATTTTTTTATAAAGTCAAATTTTAGTTGACTAAAAGTCTGGACATTTTAGTTGTGTCTTAGACTAAAATGTCAACAGTTTCATTGACTAAAAATATACAAAAATAGTTTCTTTGACTTTTAGGCCATCGGATTATTTTTTACATTCCAGTCAATCTAGTCTAGCCAAAACATCACCTTGATTCTTTCAAAGCCCTGTTGTTGCCATTGTTAACCAGTGGCAACCTCCGGGTCTGAGAAGTGAAGCCAATGTGGAAGTGTCATAAATTTCATTCTTTGTAATGACCGGCAGGGGGCGACTCCTCTGGTTGCAAAAAGAAGTCCAATTGTATAGTCTAAGTCTATCAGTCAATGAGAGTCTCTTCTTATTTGATTTATTACCTCAGTAAAAATTGTAAATATGAGTTTATGGTCTCAATCGCTAGTTACAAGTCTTCTTCAATACAGCATGATGTTCATTTAGTAAATTATGGTCTACTTAAGAGTCAAATAGACTGTAAAGCAGGGGATGATTTAGGGCGTGACTACCTTGTGATTGACAGGTTGCTACCACAGAATTGTCCAGTCTGGGTGTTGTCCGTGTTTTCGTCTTAGAACTTTAACCCTTTCACAGTGTGTTTTCAGTTCACTCAAGTTAATTGTAACATTTTGATCACCTAAAAATGTCTTATTCAGCATTCAGTTGTACTTAGCTCCATCCCCTCGTGTCACTTCTGGTTGCAAAATACCAAGATGGTGACAGCCAAAAACCAAGATGGTGATGGCCAAAATGCAGAACTTGAGGCTTCAAAACGGCAGTCAACAAACCAATGTGTGACGTCACGATGACTACGTCCACTCTTTTATAGTCTATGTTCTTTAACTCAAGTAATTATGAAAAAAGTAATTGTGTGCTGCTAGTGTAGTCCTGATATGGTGGAACTACTGCATTGAGAAAAAAATAATAGTCTCCTCCTTTTTGGAACGAAAATAAAGAGAGATTTTGGTCAAAGTTTTATTTTTGAAACTACATTTTAGTCCCATCTTTTTTGTCAACAACATTACATGTTGATATAGTCACAGTTAGTGTTTGATGACATCAGTGCCATCTTGCCATCGTCTCATCGTCGTCTTGTCTTAGTTGTGGTAAAAAAGGTAATTGACGAACATATTTAGTCATAGTTTTCATTATAGGTGCTAAATGCTAGACTGGGCACAGTTGTCAACATGGCGACCCAGTCCTGACAGCACGCCACCCTTCCGCGATGGTTTTCAGCTGTAACCGCCGTAGGAAAGTAGTGCAGAGCGGCAGTTGTGAGCCAGCCAGTGGGGCACGCTCACATGCACGAACATGCACTAAAAAACAAAGCACGGAGAAGCTCGGATTACAACACACACGGAGGGAGAGTGACTTCATTCTCTGCTCAGGTAGACACCACTCCTCTATGTCTTTACATAGCAAAGAGTTGTTTGCTGCTATATTAAAGCTCTGGTTATCGTATAGAGAACCTTTAATGAAATTAACACTGGTGCAAGCAACGATAATCTTTAACAAGTGGGACCAACCCAAACTTTATGAAGGCTTTTTGCCAAAAAAAAAAGAAAAAGAGAGAAATTAAAAGCTCTAAGCCTAAATATATTTGCAGCCATAAAACCATATGGCCTAAAATTCGGACTTGCATCATTGTGCTGTTGATCCTCTGGGCATAATATCATTTAATTGTGTTGTATACAAGGACTCCTACAGAATTTGGTAATTAGAAACTGCTACTACATTAGCTGTCTCAAAACTAACTCTTCTTGCAAGTTAATTTTTTTGATATACTGAAGCAAGGGCCTTGAGGTGCATTCATAAGAGCACAAAGTAAAAATCACAGGAAGTGCAAAACAGAAAATGGTTTGCATTCAGTCTAACCTGAAATCACTTTCTCCTTTTGACTTTATGTATTTCAAGTATCTCCACTGTAAGGTACAAAACTGTGGAATCTTAATTGAATCATTTTCAATAGGAGCTTTTGCAAATGTCAGCGTAGAATGTATTCACAACGACAGAAGACAGGGAGCAAGTGCAAAAATGTTCAACCAGTCTCATAGATGGGACTGACAGCCATGACCTGTTGAAGAAGCCTTTCGAGGTTCTGTCAATGTAGCACAACCACTGTTAATCAAATAAAATGATACTATGGCAACTGAGATTTCTCAATTCTGATTCGCTGTGACGTGTGGATTAACTTTTAGTAACTGGACAGCCACCAGACACCTATGACACAGATGTGTGGATTAATCCACACACATCTGTGTCATAGGTGTGTCATAGGTATCATTCTAGACCAGTAGTTCCCAACCTATTTTCCATGAAGCCCCCCCGGCTTTCCCCCCACTTGTATCTGAGGCCATGCTCAGACCTGGTATTAAGATGCGTCCTCAGTGATCGGATAACAAGTGGACAGCTTTAAAGGTCCCATATTATAAAAAGTGAGATTTTCATGTCTTTTACATCACACAACAGGTTTAAGTGCTTTATAAATACTGTTAAACTATCAAAACGCTCACTATACGGAGAAACACACACAGCCCTTATTTAGAAATTGTGCGTTTGAAACAAGCCGTTAGGATTTCTGTCCATTTGTGATGTCACAAATATACAATATTTAGACCATTACACAGTTTTAAATGTAAACATTCTAAATGTGTCCCAGTTTATTTCCTGTTGCAGTGTATGTGAATGTCATCAGCTGACAGGAAGTAAACATGGTCTCAAACTGTTGCCTTGCAACGCAATTCTGTTGCAATTCCATTGAAATGCACTAAAACGGAGCATTTCAGACAGAGGGTAAATACAGGTATATTCAGGCAGACAGTACGAGGAAAATAAAGTGTTTTTTGAACATTACAGCATGTAAACATGTTCTAGTAGAAACACAAAATACAAGTATGAACCTGAAAATGAGCAGGATATGGGACCTTTAGGTATGTCTGTTAATTTCTGGCATTAGAATACGTCTCCCGATGCGTCTCGAGTGACCACTTGTGATCCGACCTCACTTCCCCGCTCTAAATATAAACAAGTAGTAAACACACGGCTATACAGCACACGTCGTGACGTAATACTACAGGAATGCCAGTATTGATATCGTGAATTCGGGTACATTTTATTAACATTTTTATAACATCAAAATATAAGGTCATTGGACCGTTGGTCCCCGGGGACCTCCGCACCACCGGCACCGCTGCCTTTGCCAGACAACAGCGGAGTACAGAGCTTCAGAGAGCCGAGGAGGAGAGAGAGCAAGCAGGCGGTCTGGCAGGCGGGTGTCAGCTCGGCGCAAAGCAGCGGAACAAAAACACCGACACATCTCCGACAGTATGATAATAATGTACTTCCTGTTCCCAGTCTGATAGTCTAGATATATAGCCTACAGACAAAGTATACAGTAGAGCACAGAGGCCGTTTCCATGCTGCGAGGCCTGTTCACATGAAGAGCGCAGAGACCCGCAGATCCGAGCGTGACATCAGTTGAGTAGGCGGTCCTTAATGTGGCCCAGGACACATTCGCGTACACACCGCTAAAAGAATGTGGCTCAGACCACCTCTGAATGAGGTCTGATCATCACCCTTAAAAAGAAAAAAAAAATACAAATCCTCGAACAATATCCTCAATTTGAATAAGGTGATTCAGTGTATTAAATGAGTCAACTTTCTTTCATGAATGTAACTCGTCAGTTTCGCCAACACACCCCGACCTCTGCCCTAAGCAAGACTTTCTCGCTCTTTATTCTACGTCAGTTGCTCTGACTAATAATAATGCAGATGGGTTAGAAAAAGGCGCGGTGATGCTCATACAGATGCTAAAGGGTTTCTCGGTGCATTGGTATCAGACGCCTAGGGCCACTGAGGCGGTATTTGATGAGCACAAAAGCCAAAACTTGTTGCTAGGTTGCCTAGCAATTCTATGGTAGGGGGAACTCTGTTTTATGATATTTACAACACAAAAGCAAAATCATTTTTAGGGCAAACCTATATATATATTTCAGTTCTGAATATGAGCCATTCAGAATACTTTTCGAGACGTGGCTCAGGGAAAAGGCAACAACGACAAAATAAATAAACAGGGTGAGATTCGTGTTCGTCTCCTGTGCGCAGCATCCGTCACAGTCTTGACAGAAAACCAGCGGATTATGATGGAAATGAGTGACAGGAATGTTCTTGGTGAAGACAGGACACTGAAAAGAAAATGTGTGCCTTGTCGTCTGGAAGTATTGCCCCCTTCTTCTTCTCCCAGGCCCCCCAACTGATAATGGATTTGACTGTACTATTTAGCTGGAATGAAAGGATGGTGTGACAGTTTCCGTTTCCCCCTGAGGAGAATGTATAATCTCCAGGCATGAATTTACATTAGTCTTGTCGTCTGATAGAAGAGGCGTTTATTGTAGGGCCAATCTGCATGAAAGCCTTTTATAATGGGATCTCCGGTTAGGTCACGTAACTACGTAGTCTTTCATGTGTCTTACAATGAGGAGCACAGCTGAACTCCATATCAAACACCTGCTGATAAAACTATGTTTCTTCTTCCTGCATGTTAGTGCTTAACACCTTATGAGTTACTTCCACGCACCTTAGTATGGAAGCCTTGAAATGCAAGTGAGAAAAACAATTTTTGGTAATCCTTAAAAAAAGGTTTTGCTAGGATTATTTTACTTTTTTTTTTTTTTTTTTTTTTTTTTTTTACTTAAATTACTTTTTGATCATGTGTTAAACAGGTGAAAGGCAATAAAGTGTTTGTTGTTGTAATACTGATTTTGGCCACAAGACACTGTAGTGCATCACTACCCCATGTTCTAGATAGGACTAAAAGCCTTCATGTTTTCTTCCTGGTGAGTTCTAATTTACATAACTTGCTAACACACAATATGTGTACCTGGTGTTTAGAGTGCATGGAGAAATTAAAACTAACCTAGAACAAAACCTATTTAGAACATGGGGTAGTGCTGCACCTTTCTCTTTCTTTTTTTCAGGATCATTTTCTGTTTTCACCGATGAAAAAATAAGATAACTTGGAAAAATGATCCTGGCAAACCTGTTTCACATATGATTTTTTTTAAAGGAACTTTGAAAGTTCCTTTTTTCACCTCTTCTTAACTCCTAAACACAGGACTTGCCTCTCAGGGCTTCCGTACCTCAATCTCATAACATGAAGAAAAAGGAGTTTTATGAATACTTACAGTATATGATGGAGGTGAACAAGCTTACATTAACCCGAAGTAGCAAGTAAGACAAACATTTTGTATTATCAACCCTTTAACAGCATAGTGGGAATAAGTGACTCTACTTAAGCTGCCATAAAATTCTCTCTAGCTAAACTAATAGTAAACGCTCAAACCTCTTAAAAATCTGTCTATCGTACTTTAAAGGTGCTAAATGTGAGATTGGGGGCATTTTTATTGCCTCCGCATGGCTCTCAACATGGCGATGACTGAGCCGGCGGCTCGTAGCTAACGATACCAACAGCAAAGATTATAGAAACAAAATGACGAAACTCCTGTGTTTTTTTGACAACAGCCGCTGCTTATTATATTTATAATATTTTATTGTTCAACACAGGCGATTTCGGTAGAATATGACAGTAGTATAGAAATAATTTAGTTTGCTTTTGTATGGCACTTATAAGGCGTTTTACTGGTGTCCGGTAGTTGCTTCCAGTCCAAAATGGCGGAAGCGTAGCTTTGCTGCTGGGCGCTGATGTTGCAATGGAACGAACTATTGACTTTCACCTCTTGGCAATATACGTTCTTTGCTAACAGCGCTAAACGTAAAAACAACGGTGACACTGCTGACAGAGCTAACAGTGTTAACCTGGGGGGGTCGGTGCTACGCTTTCATAACAGTGCCATCAGTTGGGACGGCGTTATCCGCTATAACCGCTTGATAAGAGTAGTGCAGAGCAACGTCCATGGGTTAGCCAGTGGCGCCAATGCTCAACTTTTACAAGGATGATAGAAATGAATAGTGAAAAATGTTGACGAAGATGATCGCATCAATGCAACACCATTTCAGTCTTAATTGTACTGTATCTCATGTTGTAAATCGTCAGTACATATCATAAAATGTGACACAACAGCCTGATGCATTTCAAGAATAAAAGATGAAGATAACTAAAGTGGACAGCCAAGTGTGTAATGGCACCTTTCAAATCGGAGGCTGCAGATTTATCAACACACAGTATCAATCCTGCTGCCTTCAGACGGCTGCAGGGGTTTAATGAAGTGAAGGAGAAGCTTTTCATACATTATTAAACCAGCTGTGGACAACATTAACTGTAAGAACCACTTACAGTCATTTATAGATAAATGCAGATACATTTACTGATGTTTCTGCTTTCAGCACATTGAACATGTTTTATGCCAATTTAAACACATCTTACATTTGAAGCATTATTCTGTCATTACTGCACATTTTCTCCAAGTATTTCCCCTTTTGACAAAACCATCAGATTGGCAGTAGATTGATGTGTCAGAGACAACTTTATTCCACTCCACATTTTTTGTCCTAGTCATGCTTACCCATCTGCAATGGCTCTACGCCCCCCAGGTGGGGCCCACCTCACAGTTTGACAACCCCCTAAATTGTGAGAAGAGATATCATGGGCAAGTTTAAGCAAACAATGCTTGGGCTTAAAAGTGTATTGCTCTATCTTTTCTATCTAATTTTTTTCATATAAATGTACATCTTTGTGACGTCATATATGTAGGTTCCTTACATCTTAACCCTTATTTGAACCCACATCTCCACAATGTATCTGTACAACCTTTTCCCTACAGTAACACAGACACTTAACACTATGCAAAATGCATTGAGTGTTGAGATTTGAGCCAAGGGAATGCATATTCGAAAGGATTAGATTTGAATTCACTATGTAAAATAACACTTGTGAGCTTTAAAACAACTTCTGCTTCTGTTGCAGGGGGAAGGAAAGGCTTATATGGGGGAAAGTGTCGGATTTTAACCCACGAAAATTGCACAGAGCACAGCGCACGTCTTTGCCCAGCGAGCCACTGGGGTGTCTCTACATAATACGATTTGACTGCTGAAATCCATATGAAGGGAAGGAATATAAAGAGGGTGAATGGGGGATTGTGGCAGGCAGTTTTTGTGCGAGGAGAATGGATAATCTATAGGCATGGATTTACATTCATCTCCTCTTCTGTGGAGCTGACTTGGCACAGAAAACGCACGATTTATGAAGACATCAGCTATGCGGCTTTCAGTCAAACTGTATGGGGATGAATCTCAGTGTGTCTGTGTGTGTGTGTGTGTGTGTGTGTGATTGAAAAAGACAAATTTAATGATGAAGACATCAATCATGATTTGGTTGGTCAACATCCATGCAGATTAAACAGCAGCAACAGATTATACTGTGTGCGTGCGTGTGCGAGGCTCTTACGCCTTACTGTACATTAAATGTGAAAAAACACACATTATGGAAGTTTATGATACATATTATAGCATTCACATACATTATATATGAATGTCATTATGTGTTTGGAAGTGTCAGTAAGGCTGAGCTTTGCATACTGATGACAGTGCTCCTGCTTCAACAGAATACAGTATATGCTTACTTAGCTCCACACCAAGAAAGCTTATTTTTCTCTCTAAAGATTAAGGCAATAATTTGCATCTTAATCCCCCCGTAACATGTAGTCAAAAGCATATAAGAAGTGGAACAGTGAGTGGTCAGGGGTCTTCAAATGCAGCAAAAGTGCTTACATGGCTTGTGTGAATATTAATTGCACTTTGCTGGAGTCCTGGAAGTTTGATAAGAGGTTGAAAACATTCTTTGCTTTCTCTCAACCAAAGCTGGATCCTACTGTCATTG
Organism: Sebastiscus tertius; assembly: GCA_916701665.1. Classification (NCBI taxonomy): domain Eukaryota; kingdom Metazoa; phylum Chordata; class Actinopteri; order Perciformes; family Sebastidae; genus Sebastiscus; species Sebastiscus tertius. The sequence goes on from CAKAOH010039005.1 coordinate 95,721, forward strand.
TGCATGTCGTACCAGAATATCAAAAGCATCAAAGGGCAGGTTAAACTTAATCCTACCAACTGCAGACCCAGGAGGTCTACTTATCGTCAGGCACTTTACTCTATCATTCCAATTTTTCATGACTTTGTCAATCAATTTGTTCCCAATAACTTATTATAATTGTTTCCTGTTGTGTTTTAATTGGTACTTTTTTTAAAAATACCAATTGCATCCAATTCCGCATATGCAGCTTTAATTGATGGACCTATTTATTGAGTTCATATATGCCATGGCTGCGGTCAAAAAGTCTTTTTTGCTTAGGACGGTTCCTAACGGAGTGAAATTACCCGGAAGTATCTGAGTAGCAGCCATGATAAGAGCTATTTGAATCTAAATGATAAGGAAAGGTGTTTCAATGCTTCCTTTATTACCGTCCTTACTACCATCCTTGTGGATTCAATGAGCACAATTGTATTCATGTGTGATGATGTTAGTCCCCTTAGTAGCCAAACTAGAGACCTAGGGCATTCAGAGGATGTACAGATTGACAATAAGGAGGTTTCTGAGCAGTTTCCAGAACAGAAGTGCTCGCCATCCAATCACCGAAAAAAGTAATTCTTGCAGAAATCTCCAAATGTCAAAAGTTTTTGATCCAAAATCACAGCATGACTTTTTCAATGGGTGTTCCTCAAGGTCTTGGTGTCTTAACGTGGTATTGTGGAGGGATTATTGATAATTTTTTATCAAGTCTTGAGTGGTAAAAAGTGGTTAAATTTAGCACCAAATCTGTGTAACAAATGGTATCAACCCAAACATTAGATATAAATGAGCATGTGAATGGCCATCAAATACTTCTATCATATTGTTCTAAGCACTTTCACATCATTTTTAATTAATCCATCCATGTATTAATTAATTAATAATCTGTATTCCTTATTTATGACTAGAAGATCTTAACGCAAGGTGCTGAGCTACATCTGAAATTAATCTTCAGGTCCCCAGCTTTCAGATGATGTACACCACTTCTGTGTAACATACAGTATACTGCTGACTTTGTATCTACCCCTGAACATCCCCTGTACACCACCCCTACCTCTCTAAAAAAAAAGAGGGCAGAATGGTAAAGGGTTAAACACTCACTGCTCAGTAAATATAAGCTGCTGGCCTACAATCAAGGTTTGAATAGTCTACATATACAGAGTAAATATTACGAAGTATATACGCTCTACCAAATGGATGTAATTCTCTGTCGTAAAGCACTAGAATGTTCAGGGGATAATTATGATCATTCATGTGGGGAGTTTTGACACATTGCCTCTGCAGTTGATCATTCTATACTGGAGCACAGTCATTGCAGAGTAAACAGTGACTTAATGTATGCATCTAATATATTGAAATACATGCTCGCTAGCTTTTTAGTAAATTAGAAACCATGTCGTCGTCTGGGTCTGCAGCAGGGAGCCAGAGCTGAAATTACATTAAAAAACAAACGGAACTTGGTTTTACACGTCATCATAGTAAAGTACTGCACAGAATCTGGACTTTACTCTTGTTGCTTTCCTCCTAACGTCAGGAAGTGATGTAGAACTCGATAACTCACGGAGCACTTTCGATGATTCTAGTGAGAAATGAATGAACGTGTTGTTTGTTTAGTGAAGAGCCAGGTTCCTGCAGTAAAAAAATGAACCTTTTAATTTCCATCCATACATTTCTGGATCCATAATTTCAATCTGGCAGTTTAATATGACATGCTATGAACCTATTCTTGTGAATGAGATTTTAACGGAGGGTTTTTAAACCTTCGTGAATGGAATTATTACATCAGACTTTGCGTCTGACTTGAAAAAAGGTAAATCTGTTAAGCTGGATCGGCTAATGAGACGTGCTTGTAGTATAAAGTGCATGAATGTTCTGTTTTTTCCTGTTTGCAGAGAAAGCCTTTAAAGGTATAGTCTGTATAAATAAGGGTCAATGTGCCATGTTTTCTGTATTGATTTTACACATCGATTTAATCTGTTTAAAGCAAACAAAAAACATTTAAAGCACTTTTATGAATTTATGTTTACAGGAGGGAGGAAAAATACCTGAAGAAGAAAAAATAAACATGTTCAGTTGTATATATTGTGGTGGATTTATTTGATCATGTTGCTGTAGCCTAACAGCTGTTCAAATAGTTATTTTATCACATTAGAACATTACGTTGGTGTGGTGATTATTGTATTTAGAATTGTTTTAGAGTGGAAGAAAATAATATGTATTTACCAGAAAGTGGAGGCTTCTACTGACTGTAGAATTTGACATTTCAGCTTTGATGAAACTGTCCATAGAAATGCAGTGCAGATTTAATTATTAGACTTTTTAGTGGAAATGCTACTGGGCATATATTCTGTAATTTTACAGACATGTCTGATGTGGGAATGACAGAAGTGTCCTTGAATGGTACGGAGGATATACTGTAAATTTACAGAATTTTCTTTTTTTTTAGGATTAACAGAAGTGTCCCTGAATAGTGCAGAGGATATCCTGTAAATCAACAGACATTTCTGTTTTAACGTTGAAGGAAATGTCCGTAAACTTAACATAAAATGTACTGGTAATTTTCTGACACGACATTATCTGTTTTTCTACAGATTTCATCCTTAGAGTGTATGCAGTATATAGGATTTGGTGTGGTGTGGTTGCAGATTGCAACCAACTGAGTACCCCTCGGCTGACTCCTCCCTTTCCAAGACTGCGGTAACATAAGCGCCGAGTGCAAAACCGTGGTAACGCTGTTCGTCTCGCTCAGAGGCCATCTTTACCATAATAACACTACTTTAGGAGCAATGGAAGTCAGACGGCGGCTGGCGGTACCACGGTTTTGCACTCTGCGGCTCACATTACCGCAGTTTCAGAAGCATGTTGGAGAACTACGGTGACCTTCAGGTAATGTAAAAACAGGAAAGGCTCTCTCTAGAGTCAGTGTTTGGTTTGTCCATTCTGGGCTACTGTAGAAAAATGGTGGAGCAACATGGCGGACTCCGTGAAGAGGACCAGCTCTCTACACTCTAAGAATAAAATCCGTAGAAAAAACAGGTAATGTCCTGGCAGAAAATTACGAGGACATTTTCCGTTAAGCTTACGGACATTTTCTTCAACCCTAAAAGGGAAAATTCGGTAGATTTACAGGATGTCCTCCCTACGGAGCCAAATAGCTGGCCCAACCTTTACATTATGAAGGGAAAACAGACACTAACGCTAGCATTTGTACGTTACCTATCGGTCTTTGCGGACCACCTGAGGCTAAAACTGGGGCTAACTCTACCTGAAGTCTAAAATATAAGCATTGGTAAAATGTAAATTACAATACCAAACTTGCGTTAGTCTCAAAATAAGTCAGCAAAATAGCTTTCCAGCTAAAAGGATACTGAGCTAACGTTAAGTCCTTTTCATTCAAATAATTTTGTTTCGACATTAATTGTTGATTTTTTTACCACAGAAGTGTGAGAAAAGTTTCTCCACATCTAAAATTTGAACTAAACTTTGCCATGTGTGATGGTCTCTGCCTCTTCCAATTTTCGCGCTAGCGGAGGTTCTTGTTCCCACAATGCAATGTGTATTTAAAAATAAGGGTAAAACTCCTGTGAAAAATCGATACAGAGAATTCCTTCATATTAACAAGCCCCGTATTTTCACAGACTTTTCTTAGAGTGTATGAAGATATGAAGGACTCATTCTAAGCTAACGAAAACACAACGATTCTTAGTTTCAGGTGATTGCACCCTAATGAAAACATAGTTCTGAATATTATATTTCATTTCTGCCAAGAGATCCCCCAAAATGTTGCACACTGTACCTTTAACAGACAAACATAATCTTCTCAACTAACTCCCAATAAGGAAGGGAGTTTATTTATCTATCTTGCTAGCTAGTTGTAGATTAAAGTCTGCACAAGACAGAACCAACCAATCATCAACCGTCAATGTTAGCATGGAGCACCAACTAGCCAAAAGTCTTAATTGTCTTGTCTATTTTGTCATTATGTATTGGGGTTACATGCCCAACAAGGCATTTGATGCCAGGATATTTGATGCTAACTGAGAGAAACTGTCATTTATACTTCCATTAGTTTTTGGCACTTTCCTAATCCGTCAATTCGTGCCCCCTCCCTTTGTGCTGTTCCTCTATTCCTGTCCATGCTTCTCTAGCTGTCAGTCGATACAAATGATTAATAAAAGTTACTGACCCCCACCTCATCTCTGTCTGTTCTGTCCCCATTTGAATTTATGGTATAAAAGCACCTCTAGGCCTCAAGTCTTAAGCAGTGTGTGTGTACCTGATCTCAAAATTGCTTCTATAAGGGACTGAAGGCATCGATCTGTCAAACAATGAATAATGCTGCCTGTCATTTAGAGTCGCACATTTATCAGATATGCTTTTCAATATAGTATTTGTATGTATGTGCTGTGTAGGCCATACATGTCTGGATTCTACACCCATGACACAAGTAGGCTGTGTAAATGATGCATAGGCCTACGTAATTATGCATTTAAGTGTAATTGTGTTTGCACATGTGGTTCATATTGTATAACCTTCTCCCATTTGCCATGGGTGTGTGTGTGTGTTTTATAAGTTTCAGGGTCCTTCATGTATTATATATTACCATTAGACTGCTGTATGGGCTAGCGGTAAAACATTCATTGGCCCTCATTATGTTATAGGTATTGTTGGTGTTCCAGACTTACATTCGCCAATGCGCTTCTCTTACTAGTTCCAGGAATCAGTACACATACTGTGTGTGACTGGAAAAGTCTGTTCAACTTGGCGGAACAGAAGCTTATACTTAAGTCCAGTGGTGGACTAAAAAAAAAACTAAAAAAAAATTATAAGGGCACCAGCTGCCTGCAATGGGACACTAGTGTGCAGAAAGTTTTCTAGCATGTAGGGCAGCCTATATGGCACTACATTGTGTTTTCTCAATTTTAAGGGCTCCCTTGAGGGTATGCGTCACGTTTCTTCAACTGGAAATGCACCCTACAGGGCACTTAATCACGTTTTCATCACTGGAAGGGCACTTCATCACATTTTCTCGAGTGGAAGGGCACCCTTGAGGGCACTTTATCATGTTTTTATGGGAACCTTTAACTATCGGAATCACGTTTTCTCCATTTAATGGCACCCTAGAGGGTATGCATTACGTTTCTTCCACTGGAAAGGCACCCTCGATGGCACTTCATCAGGTCTTTTTTTGACTGGAAGGGCACCCAACAGGGCACTTTATCATGTTTTCTCCATTTGAGGCCACCCTTAAATTAAGGCCTAAAGGGTACTTCATGTTTTCTCCGCTGGAAGGGCACCCTAGACAAGGGCACTGCATCAACTAGAAGGGCACTTTATCATGTTTTTTATGGGAACCCTTAACCATCGGAATCACGATATATCCATTTAATGGCACCCTAGAGGGTATGCATCACGTTTCTTCCACTGGGGGGGCACCCTTGAGGGCACTTCATCACATTTTCTCGACTGGAAGGGCACCTGACAGGGCAATTTATCACGTTTCTGTCACAGGAAGGGCATCCAAGAGGGCACTTTATCATGTTTTCTCCATTTGAGGCCATCCTTAAATTAGGGTAGAGGGTACTTCATGTTTTCTCCGCTGGAAGGGCACCTTAGACTAGGGCACTGAATCACGTTTTCTCGACTGGAATGGCACCCTAGAAGGCACTTAATCACATTTTCTTGAGTGGAAGGGCACCCTTAAATTATGAAGTACCCTCTAGGGCAGGGGCGTCAAACTCAGTTTCATCCCGGGCCACATCAGCATTATGGTCGCCCTCAAAGGGCCAGTTGTAACTGTAAGACGATATAAATATATCTATTCTTTATCATATTACATAATTGCCTCTGCATTTGATTATTATTTGTTTTAGTAATAACTTAATTAATAACTAGCTCTGAAAGCAGAAGTCTAGGAAAAATTATGCAAGCAGACATTCAAGTGTACAACTAATGTACAATTTATTTAAAAAATGAGTTCAGTAACAAAAACGCATGTTTGTGCATCGATATATATGCATGTACGTATAGACACAAAAAATACTGAATGTGGGCAAACACACACACATTTCTATGTTTTCTTATAACATAGATCCCATGAATTTATGAGATTAAGAAACCCTCATCATTACTCATCCATCACAGATTAACATTTTCAAGTGAGTAATAAAGTTATTTTTTTTTTACCATCACACAAATATTATCAAGCACTATTTATTACATTGACTTTGTTTAACTTTTTGGTCGCAGTTGAGAGCGCAGAACTATGGTACAACAATGTGACGGAGTAGCCGTCACATTGTTGTACCACACACACACACACACGCCAAACATTTCTCCGCTCCCTTCCTGATTCTCTCAGGAGTTAAAACACCTTGCGACATCCCTCTCCCCTAAACTGTTTGTCAGTAGTGCAACCAAGGGTGCACATTTGATTGTTCTGCTGTTTCCTGTACGCATATATTCACACAAACATTAATCTTGGACATTTTGGCGACCACATCACTCTGCTAGAGTGCCGCTGCTGGAAACGGCTGATATTGAGATGCTTCAGTGCGCAGGTAACAAAATCAAGATGCATTGTGGTACATGTAGTTTATGGACACCGTACTTCTGTAAAGCGGCATAGAATTGTATGATGAGCAAATGATATTCTTTGCAAGCTCTTGCGGGCCACATAAAATGAGGTGCCGGGCCGGATTCGGCCCGCGGGCCTTGAGTTTGACACATGTGCTTTAGAGTATCTGTAAAATGTGTCATGTGAAATCATGTTTAATACCAACAGTATCTGCTGATGTTGAACTGAGCTATATACTAAAAGCAAT
>CAKAOH010039006.1:0-37281 GCA_916701665.1 Sebastiscus tertius
AGGAGTCATATATACAGTATCTACATAGGGAGAGGGTCCTCTTCACCGAGTCTGCCATGTTGCACCGCCTTGTTTCTACAGTAGCCCAGAACGGACAAGCAAATCGATAACGTTACTCGCTCCCATCGCCGCCGCTCTCTCTCTCTCTTGCTTCACCACTCACTTCCCTCATACACACACACACACTCCACGCACTGGCTCTGCTCCCAATGACCTACGATACTCTTACAACAACTGGCTCTAGAGAGGGCCATTCGTGTTTTTGCGTCGGCCACCGTAGCATACGGGAGAGGCTTCAGTTGGTTTTAATCTGCAACCATACTGCTAGATACCACTAGATCCTACACACTGCACCTTTAAAGGACCAGTGTGTAACAATTAGGGGGATCTTTTGGCAGAAATGGAACATAATATATATTAGTATGTTTTCTTTAGTGTATAATGACTTGAAAATAAGAATCTTTCTGTTTTTGTTACCATAGAGTGAGCCATTTATATCTACATATGGAGTGGGTCCTCTCTTCATGTTTCTACAGTAGCCCAGAACGGATAAAACCAAACACTGTGTTAACTTTTCCTGCTTGGGCCGGAGTCGACAACGTTACTCGCTCCGGAGTTAACCCCCATCACTCCACTCAGCCACTGGGAAACAAGACATGGAAAATCTTGTTTGTCTTGAGGAGCTGCACTATTTATTTTTGCACAAACTGTAACTTCCACTGTACGTTGGCTTGATATTCTCAAAGCTAAGCTAACTCTGTCTTCTGCTCCACTGCACACATTCCCCACCGCTCTCTCCCTCTCTTGCTTCATCACTCGCATCCCACGTACACACGCACTCTAAGCACTGGCACTGCTATTCTCCAAATGACCTACGCTACTCGTACAACAACTGGCTCTAAATAGGGCTATTTGCATTTTCACATCGGCCGCTGTACATACAGTAGTTGTCCTACACGCTTGACACACGGGAGACGTTTCAGTCTGCTAGATGTTGCTAAATCCTACACACTGTTCCTTTTAAAGGGAAACTTTGCTGATTTTCAACTGGCTTTATTTTGTTGCAATGTAGGTGGTATATGCCAATGAATGATGTTTGGCCTCCCTCCGTTTCCCTTTAACTCACCTTTGCTATGTTAGCATTATAGGCGAAGGCTCCAGCTACATCTCCACAATTTAATTTTTACTTACTTTACATTCTTGCTGTATTTGACTTAACATGAATGAATTTGACTTTGCAATGAATCGCTGTGGTGTGACAATTTTTGATTATTTGATATGTTTGATTACCATCCACCTTGTTAAAGCAGCATTCTGTATTTTAATGTAACCCACATCATCCACTGCCATGCAGGAGCTAATCCATGTGCTTATAGAGAGGTGTGCCTTTTTAAAGTTCTTCAAGTGAGTCCACTAAAGCTCTCCTCGCTTTATCTGCCCTTGCAGTAGCAATCAATTGATTGCAGATTTCCTTTGAGCATATCTCACTGCTCCCACTGCACTGTTCCTCTCTTGAATGACATTGGCTTGACTGCTCACCTTTTATAAGGTCCATTTTATGTTCTGAGTAGATTCACTAAATTTAATTCAAACTTTTCAAGAACGAGTAAAAGAAAGATAAAGAAAGAGACAGACGTGTTAGGTCGAACGTCTACATGCAGAGAGCTAGGAAGTGCATTTGAACACTAGCTGCTGTGGGATTTTGATTTATTACGGTGAAAATACAACAGCAACTGAGTCTCTTTGGTGGAAACACTGACTGTTCCTCTGGTATTGTGTTGTTGTCAGCTGTAACTGAAATGTTGCTCTTTGTCTCTTTGTGTTTTAGAGGAAACCACTGCAGTCGTTTCTTTGTTCCAATACTGGATCACAGACATTCTCCCCATGCAACGAGACAAGAAGACCGAGCTTTCTACAATGCACCCATGAGACAGTGAGTCACACTGAAACGCAGAAACTCTACTCAGGGATTATTTCTATTCTATACTTCTATTATCATTTTAGAAAGTTCCTGAAAATGTTCTACTCATAAACTGCATTTCACGATGTTGAATTTTACATGATGCTGCATAAAATATTTTTTGTATTAAATATTTTTTTTTTCCATTTGATCTATGCCTTTTGTCTAATCCGTTTTCATGCCTTGTATTGTACAAGAACAAAACAAAGCCAGTTAATCCTGAGCCGGGCAAATCCCTCTGCCCACCATGAGTAAGCTTGAAGTTGTCATTATCGACCGAGCCAAGTTGTTTTTTTATGTAGAGCAAATGAATCGAACATTTAACTGGTATTAACATAACATCCGTGCTCCTCACCTAACCTTCTAAGAGAGAAGCAAATGTCAGCTCTGCAGTATTTTTTGCAGATGTTATGACATTTAAACCCAGCCAGTTAACCTAATAGCTCCTCAATTATCTACACTACACTCCCCACGAATCAATTTCTGACCAACTTGCTATTCCACGTGCCTCTTTAAATTTCACCTAACTTCACCGGGTTAATTAATAGTCTTCAGAGAGGCAATACTGATGATACTTCATCATTATTACTTGATCCCCACACCACTTGTTGTTGTTGTTGGTGCCCTTATCTAACTGCACACTCAATATAGCAACACAGTGTGTTGTTCTTGATGGACCTTGGGAACCAGTACCACCTGGGGAGTCGGTAGCTTAACCTGTCGCATCCCCATACCTGTCTACAGCTCAGATTATCTATTCTAATACATTTACTCATGAGTCAATGCCAGGGGATGAGTTCAGGAAAAGGGCAGAGAATTAGCTCGGCTGGACGGTAACATTGTGGTGACCTGAGTGAGAGTTGACTGCCACGAACAGCTCTAGAAGGAAAAACTGTTGTCTTTCCAGAACTGGGATGCACCACCTGACACCAGCACGTTATTCTGTACACTGGTCCACACAGCTCTGAGTGTGTGTAGACTTATCAGTGGTGAACAATTAGCATGAGGGCCGCCATCTGTGGCCTCTATTCATGGATGGACGCACCAGGTGCTGTCTGATGGAAGCTCAGGGGCTCATTCTGCAGACATTAAGCCAGAGGAGACAATAAGGGCAAAAGAGCACATTACCTCACATGCTTATACAACATACATATAAAGGTGATCATTAGCTGTTTTAATGCACTTTATTAAGTGGTGTGGCTCTAGGGATGCCGGTCTGTCTGTTGTTCAAACCACTACTTTGGTATAGACTGAAATATCTCAACCACTATTTGATGGATTGCCATTCAGTTTGGCACCCAGAACATAAATCCTAATAACTTTGGCGATCCCCTGATATTTCCTCTAGCACCACCAATGGGTAAACCTTTTCACATATATAGTAAAATATGTCAAATTCTACTGGATATATTGGCACAAAGTTTGGTACACACACGCGAATGAATAACTTTGGTTATCACTCAAAGCGCTTATAATCAGTATTTTATATAATAACAAGGTATGAAATGACAATGTGAAAGTTTGCTTGCAGCTTTAATGAGCTTTATAGTGAGTTTCAGCCCCTTTATCAGCCGATTACACTGTTATCAGGCCATTAAATAGCCCTTATCTGTCTGTATAAGCACCATAGATGTGGGTCAATGGGGGCCTACTACACCCAATATTAGGTTTTATCATCTATTCACATGGTAGATCACCAAATGAAGGTATAAAAGAACACGACAGCGACCTCTAGCGACCGTAGTAAATATGACAGGAGCAGAAGCGTAAGTCAGGCACTGTAGACAGCGTGAAACTCTGCGATCTTTCACTCAGGTTTGCATCCCTGTGAAACCAACAAGCATTAAGTTTCGCTTTTGAAACATGGTTATTTTAAGCCAATACGCAATGTTTTTCCCTAAACCTAACTAAGTGTTTTTGTTGCCTAAACCTAAAGAAGCCATTTTGTTTGTGTTCAAAATGTAACGTTTCATTCAGTTTTACATGTTAGAACATCTTGCTTTTAAGTTTTGCTCTCACTTTTACAACGTAGCAGGCATAGTATGACCCACATCTATGGTGCTTATAGCGGTCACACCCACTGCTCTCATAGCTAATTAGCAAATGTTAGCATGCTAACACACCAAACCAAGATAGTAAACATGGTAAATATTATACCTGCTAAACATCAGCATGTACGCCTTGTCATTGTGAGCATGCGTTGTATGTCAACGCATCGCTGTGCCTTAGTATAGCCTCACAGTGTAGCTAGCATGTAGACTCTTGGGCTCGTTCATATTATTGCGTTACCTTGCCTGTTTTATATTGTGTAGCATTGAAGTCATTAGTGGTTTTAGTTTTTCTCCTACAGTACTTTAAAAGCATTATGTTTGTTCATAAAACTCAGTAGGCATCACAAGTTTCAGTGGCGTCATGACTTTGCCGCATTAATGCCAGACTTTGAGAGTATTCATGGATGCATGAGCTGGGAGGCAGAATTTGGTCCCATTACCAGAGATGAGGAGAAGGTCATTGTTGGCTGCTCTCACTGGAGAGAATTCCTCTCGTCCAGCGAGAGACGTTATCGGCACAGCTACCTCATTATAAGACCTCACTCTGAGTCGAGGACCCCGAGGCCAGGAAGGATATTAAAGCTTAAAAGAAATTTGCTGACATGGCAGGAGAAGCCATTCTCAACATCAACAGAAAAACATCCAAATCAACCCACTTGGCAGATTCAAATGGGTCCTGGTGGCTCCGACTTCAAATTACTCAGGCTTTCTGTATATAAAGCTATTAAAGGTACTGCTGAAGTCAGAAGAAATCCATTACACTTGATGCTACCTGAAGGAGTTAATGAGTTAACACCTCGATCATCATTTTTTCACCTTGTTTTGATGTCAAACCCTTCAAACAGATAGAAAAGGATGGTAACATTAATCAAAATCCTGCTATAATCCTGTTATCTGCTCCCCAAGTGTGTACATTAACACCTTTCTGATTTTCCACACACGTTCATCATATGCATAGATGAATACACTCTATTATGACTGGGTGATATAGCTGAAATAATCACATTATTATTAAGAATATTTGAAGTATTGATTTTCATCTCAATGTGGCAAATGTACACATTAGAAAAAACTGCATCTGGAGGATGGAACCTGGAAAAATAAAAAAAATGAATAAATAAATAAATGGATAAACAACTCAGAAATAAATAAATATGCCACAAAATGTACAAAACCTATTAAAAATAAATGTAGGCATTAATTAAATGATAAAATTAGACATCAATTGATATTTCTGTTTTAATTTGCTTCTTTATTTACGGTTTTATTAATTCCCCTGTCTATCTACTCTTCTATTTAAACAACAAATATCAATTTATGTCACATTTTTATCAATTAATTGATGGTTGCACTTATTTCAAATTTAATAGCATATTTGTTTATCGAGTCATTTATTTATTTATTCATTCATTTTTTATTTTGGCAGGTTCCATCCTCCATATCTGCATACATGTAAACCAAAAATAAAACCTTATAACTGTTTTTTAATTATTTAGAGTTTGCTTGAAGTAATTAATTTCCACTGCAGAATTTTTTAAAACAGTAACCCATATAATTTCAATATGGCTCTACTAAAAGTCAGTATACTGTGATATTTACTGTAGGTATCACCCATCCCTACGCTCCATTCAACCTTCCTTCTGTTTAGACAGACTTCTTTGTCTCTGTGGCAACTCCTGTAATCCCCTTAGACACACCACCTGCAGACTGCCTCTTATGTAAACACAGGAAGGAGAAGTTATAAGGGCTGAGCAGGCTTTCCTGCATCAGATAGCTGAGCACAGGTTGAAGTGTCCACGCTCGCACCCGGACAGTCCCGCTGTCTGTGGCTTTCCCGTCCTGGGAGTCCAGAAAGAGGAGCTTCAGGAAAGAGAGAGCCGAGTGTCATCTGGCCTTTAACTCGCTCCTGATTCAACAGGAAGACCATCACGAAACGCTCCAAAATGTTTTTCAGACTCCCAAGACTGACTCCGGGCTACATCAGGCTGCTGCAGGTGAGTGTGAGCAGTGTGTTTTTATTCATAAAATAAAGTGATACTAGTTTGTATCTTTCAATACTACGAGTCAAGTAGATACTGTAACCACCCAAAGAATATGTTGATGCGCTGTGATTGTTATTCATAGATGCGTACACTAAAGCTGTATATAGTGTCGGATAGCAGGAACATAAAGTGCTGAGTCATTGCCAATGATCTTAGAAGCAGAAGTGGGTTGCACTTTATTGCAATTTTTCTGCATCGAGCAACTTGTTTTTGATTTAAGACCTTCAAAACAAAAAGGCACAGAGCCCTCTCAATGCCTTGGATGTGAAGTCTAGATTACACGGTGCATGACATGCTCTGTCTCTACTGCTCCTTAAGGAGTAGAAGGCAATGGTAGATGAAATAACTCTGACAGTCCTGAGAGCAGCCATTGACGTAATGAAGTGTTTGCAAGGTGCTGGTTTTATGGGTGCGTGCAGAAGTTTATAGACGGAGACGGCGCATACAGCGAGTTGGTTCCACTGAGCCTTATGCTGCCATTATGCAGCCGTTTATTCAGTCGAGTGTCTCGACCGATCGCTGTGACAAGATGATGAAATACGATACTATCATATCATATACATGCCATCCGCAAATATGAGTCGGTTCCAGGCTTCTGTTCCAGTGTGCCTTTTTGTTTCAGCTCACAAAACACAATCACCTTTTTGCCGGTGTTTATCACAAACAATGGAGAAATCTAAGCCTGTGACAGTCCATTGCGTTTTAAATGGAAATGGGAAGCGGGTGAGTGAGCTACAGGAATGGCTTCTTAACTGTCTGTGACACAGCGCCATTTGAAACTATGAGGTTTCTATTATTTGCTCCTCTTTATAATTGTCAAGGGCCCACTGAGGAAATTGCCCGTGTCGCAAAATAGACGAGCCTTTTGTTTGTCAAAAGAGACAGAGTGCTATTTGGTAAATGAGAGAAGATGAGTTTTTAATCTCTGTGGGATTGGTGGGAGGGCGAGATGAGGCTGGGACTGAGGTGAACATATTGTAGCTCAGTCATTTGATGCGGACAAAAGAGTCTGCAGGGCATGTTGTCCTAAAATTGATCTGCATCCATGCATACACTTAGCACATTAACAAATCTTAACTCTTTGGTCATTGTTTGCAAGGAAGTTGTTTTATCTCTGGACTGTAATTTTTAGGGACGATACACCTATCTCCCGATTCGATACCATCACGATACTTTGGTGCCGATTCGATATGTATTGCGATTCTACAAGTATTGCGATTCTATACTACAATTTATTGCAATTAATGTTAACTTTTTTAACTCTAGACCATGGGAAAAAGGTGAATCATGCACTTATTGGGACTTTTTCTTTGGAAAATATCTAAATTAATACAGTAAAAATGTTTGATTTTCAGCATGTATGTAGTCAGAGATGTCCTGAAGTCAAATACACTAGTCAATGTCAGGCATTATTTATTAATACATTTCCCTCAGAAATTAGTGGTATTTCATTTTTAATTTATAAGGGACGTGAATATAATCCAGCAATCTTATTTCCATATATGTATTTTGTATATACAGTTCCCTTTGTTAACACCTTATTTTGAGAATGCGACGGAGTATACATGTGCGATGTAGTCACATATCCGTTGCTAGCTCTCCTGTCAGCTCCGTTCTCTTTATACGTCCATTGTCAGCTCCATTGGGGTCTTTTGGATGGCAGTATATGGGTGCGCTACAGTTGTAGCGTCGGCCGATTTGACCACGGAGATGAGAGTGACTGCTGGCTTGACCACAGGACTGCTTTTCCTGCAATAAGTGAAACCCAAAGTGTTACTGTATGTGTAGCGTTTACCACTTTGTGATTTAAAATGTGAGACTGCAGGTCGTACCCACGCAGACCCTCCGCCGTTTCCTGCTTTATCATTTTGGCTCACTGCGGCCAGTTGCGTTTTGTTTTGGTGACGGATACGGAACAGATATGACGTCATGTTACTCTGACTACAACAATAAAAGTGGTTACTTCCTTCTACCTCCGTATAGAATCAAATGAAGCAAATATATCGGTTCTGGCATTAAAAAATGTATTTCAAAATCGTAAGTAGCGATACATGGGTGAATACATTTTTTTCCCCAACCCTTGTTCATACTTGCACAACACCAAGAAAATCCAACATTCCTCCGATCACGTCTCACCCTCCTCTTTTCTCCCCTTTCAGACCCAGGCCTACCACAATGCGTCTGTGGCGCCTCCAGTGCAGAGGACCATGCCGGGCATGGCTATGCTGCTGGGGGCTGTGGGGATCGGGATGTGTGGCTACAGCTCCAGACAGTTGGCCCTCTACCACCGGCCCTCCGCCCGTGTGCTGCAGTGGGTTGGCACACACACTGACGCCAGCATGGTGGGCACGGCAGCTCACAGGACCCCCTTCCTGGATGTTAATCGCCGGGCCGGAGCCTACCAGGAGATCCCACCTCCCTCCTTTGTGGGCCAGAAAGTTTAATAAGCTTTGGAGCTTGGATGTAGATTGGCCAACATCATAGGTTGATCATCCAGTAACTACACTCATGCGCGACTCAGATTGTAGCTATGCTGGCCCCCCCGTGTGGCCCATGTGCTCTCTGATGATGTGCAAGTGTGGATATTGGACTGACCTCAACCTTTATGTTCGCAGGAAGTTGGATGTCTTCTAGCAATAATGAGTTCTGTAACTAATGCAACTGGTACAAAAATAGTCGAAACGCTATTCACACTCACTAGTATTAAGGTAATGCACTGAGAGGGCACGAAGCAAAATGAATGATTGGATGAGTGCGTAATGATGCTGGAACTTCCAAAATGCTGCTGCTGAATGCAGCGTGAAGGAGCTAACATGTTTAATTTGCAGACATTGTGTGTCTTTTTGAGGCCCGGCGTAAAAACGCTTGGCAGTGTCCCTCTGTACACAGATGGTTGGCAACGCTCTCCCTCTGCCCACCCTCGCCTCCCCAGACAGACAGCCATGTGTAAGTGCTTGAGCACCCCATCCCTGTCCATGACTTCAAATTGATTTCCTCTGAGGAGGAGCAGGTGCCATCCATCAACTCGCCTTGGCGTTTGCTGGCGCGGTCCGGCACCGGCTGTCAATCAAGAGACGGCGGAGGAAGACACAGGTTGGCTTGGCGACTGAATCAGTGACTGGTGCTTCTTGTGTTCAGACAAGTTGAATTCTCTAAAGGATTGGTCAGGGTGGCAACAGAATAGCAGATAGCGGCCGGGCGGTTTTGTGGATTGAAAGCGCTTCTTTTAATAGAAGAAAGTTTGATATCAAAACCCGAGTCATGTAAACAACACATTGCTGGATTACGAGTCCTAATTTACCCTGTGGATGTCAGACAGGCAGGTTACAATGGTGATTCCTCCTGGATAAGCCTGTGTCCTCTGGGGGGATTAACCCAGGTGGAAAATCATCCCTGGCACACATACTCCTTCACCTAATCTGGTATTAGAGATGAGGAAGGGCCCATGAGAGGGCAGACAATCCCTGACTGTGCATCCACAACATTGTACCATTCCCCCTGCAGCGTCCACCATTCGTCCCACTGCCATACATGGACATATCCATTATGGGATTGGTGTTTCCTTTTGTGTTTACACCAAAAATGTTGCAGTGAAAAGGGACTGGCGAGACACTGAGCGTGGTTGAGAATGCGTGCTGTGCCTTATGTATGGATAGCATGGGGTCATACTGTCTTTATCTTTACCGCCTACCAATATTTGAAAATCTACTGAATGTGGAGTTTTGTGTTTCACACATCAGGGTGTGACGGCACCAAGCCATAATCATTTCTCCAGAAGCAGGGGACAGGAGGAGTTTTTCTAGTATTCTGGAAAGTTGCGAAAAAAAGGAAGATGGTGAGAAAGTTGAGTGTTTCATCACGTAGAGGTCAGCCAGACCTCGTAATCCCTTTTTCATTGTTTAAGAGCCACCCTTGTCCAATGCCAAATTGGATCAGCAGCTAGTTGTGGCAGGTTGGGAGTTTTTAGCGCCCCGATAGTGGCCTTTTCAGACCGCTAGCACTGTAGGTCACCAACAAAATGGTCATAATCCACTCAGCAGAGGGAGCTAATGGCTCCAACTGGCATCAGACACTGAACAAGCAATTGCTCGCCTTGCTATGGACACCCATAAGCAATTTCATAATGGGGTTGTGATGCTCTCAAAACAACAGGATATGCCTGAAGGGAAAATCCAGGGTAAATTAGGACTAAAACGTACAAATTCAGATATGACTCCATATGCTCTTCACCTGCTCTAAAGTCTGAAAGTCACACTGACGCACGCCAACTGCATTTTATAGTCCTTTTCAGGCATTGCACTCCCATGAGTGTGAAATCAGTGTGGGTGGGGGCTGGAGGTTGTGTAACGCACCTGGCTGCTTGTGATGGATTCTCTCCATACCGCAGTGGTGCACAGTGAGCACAGAGCACTGTGGAAACCTATTGATCTCAATCAGAGGGCGAGGGAGAGCTCACTGCAGCAAACTTCCTGTTTCACTCAGCAGAGTACAGTTTATGAGGGAGGACAGCCCGAGACAAGACAGTGCACCGACAACAATGAATTATCTGGAAACATGTTCGCTGTTGGAATGAAATACAAGGAATGTTTGTATTCATCCGTCGGCTTGTTGTGTGGGCGTCACACATCAGCGCTCATTCATTTCCATCTGTAAAGGTTTACTCACTCGACTTCAGCTGTGTACCCATTAAAGGAGAGATTTGTTCTGTTAGCAATATAATTAATATTTAATGAAAAGATGTTGGAAAAGATTTATGAAATAAAAGCATCTTGCAAACACGCTGCTCTACTGTTGCACTCAGTCACACCTGCAGGTCACATTTTGTTTTTGTACAGTGTTGTGCGATGTGTTTTTTTTTGTACCAACGAATAAATATGTTTTTAGTCAAAGTGCAATTCATGCTGTTTTGCTGTAATTAGGCTTAAAGGGATTACACACTGATTTTATAACTTCTAACAGCTGAATCATTCAGTCGTGTACATTCTAGACTTCAGATACCCAAACTTCCAGTGCAGGTCACATGTTTCACATGATGGCTCTTCTTTGATATCAGGGTAAAGCATTTCTCACTTATACTATACTGGGAGTAATCACGTCCTAATGATCTAATTGTGAGCTACATTAGTGTCATCAAAAATATTACAGTATCGATACATATTGATACTGAATATTTGAAACCGTAGCTGGTACCGTGTTGATACACAGGTACCAGCTACGCTTTCTGCTCTCTCTTCTCTCCGACAGCCAGTTGACACACTACTATTTATCTTTTAATAAAAATTAGGGCTGTCAAAGTTAACGCAATAATTTTGTGTTAACACAAATTAGTTTTAACGCCACTAATTTCTTTAACGCATTAATGCAACTTGTAGCATGCTCAGCTTTAAGAGTAAAGATACTGGTGTCGCATGAAACTATAAAAACCTAAAGAATCCATCGGTCCCAACCATGTCATACGAGCTTGACACGAAGTTGGCTAAATAACGCTCCAAACTTACGCTACATTTTGGCGAGGAAAAACTGTCATGGCCATTTTCAAAAGTTTGCCATGTTATGATTTGAGCATTTTTTTTATGCTAAACGCAGTATCTGTGAGGGTTTCTGGACAATATGTGTCATTGTTTTGTGTTGTTAATTGATTTCCAATAATACATATATACATACATTTGCATAAATCCAGCATATTTGCTCAATCACATGTTGATAAGAATATTAAATACTTGACAAATCTCCCTTTAAGGTACATTTTGAAAGATAAAAAATGCTCATGATTAACTATGGACAATCATGCGATTAATCACGATTAAATATTTTAATCAATTGACAGCCCTAATAAAAATTCATAAGTTTTATGCCCTCAATGACTACGCATACATGAACAAAATATTCAGTTTTGTTCCCTTATTCCGCAAGACAATATTCCTACTAAGCTGTTTACGTAGCTAATAAAAATGAATATTCCACTAATAATTCCGTTTACGTTCAGCCGTGCATACTCTGATTAACGTAAAATGCCCTCATGACTTTAATAACTTCAATTTCTCTCCTATTTTCAACTGCAATCATGTTGTTTCCATGGTGTAAGTTTTGCAAGGCTGTGTCCTTCAAGCTATTCTTTTTATGAACAAGAACAAGAATCCTCCTAATACCTGAATAATATCGGCATAGCTCCACGTCTCTTCGGAAAATGCTCCATTTGGAATAAGGCCTGATTCAAATTCTGAATAGTCACATTTGGATTAATAGTGTAATATTAGTGTGCATGTCCCGTGATATAAAAAATGGTATAGAATATCAGTATTTTTCAAGATATTATATCAAAGTTAGAAATTCCAGTATTGTGACAACACTAAGCTACATTATCTAAAACTTTAGAATCACTGATATGGAAGATATGGTAATGTTAATAAGTTGGGAAGGGTTGAACATCCACATTCACATTATTACCTACAGCAGTGGTTTATCCAAAGAGCAGTTGTGGACACTGATATTGATGCTTCAGACTTCACAAAGTAGACAACGCACAAATATGTGCCATTATTTATCTATTTTATTTGTGTCAAACATGCGACAACCAGATTTCTTAATGTCACTCCTGCAATGGAGTCACAACTAAGGCTACACCTTAGTATGCATCAGATAGGCCTGCTTACAGGTTGTAGAAAATAAGACAACACGTTACATTTTTGATAGAATAAAGGAGCCAATTCAAGTGTTTTGAGTATACTAAACACCAGCATGAGTATAATACGACGCATAATCAAAAGTTATTCAAAATTCATAGATATGGTTCTTTGGATCTGAATTATTTGACCCCACACATTACATGGGATACTCAGAATCTATTAGAGTTTTAAAAACATGTAAAAAAAGAAACCTTTTTATTAGAAGGAAATGAGAGTGAGGTGAGTGCACTTAGTATTTTAGTGAATGTACTATTTGCACTGTATAATGAGTAATATATAATTAAATCTGCAAGTCACGACTTCCACTTAAACGTGCAGTAGGCAGTATATTTTTGGCATCATTGGGAAAAATCCCATAATAACCTTTCAGCATATTGTAATTCAAGTGTTCTGAGAGAAAACTAGACTTCTGCACCTCCTCATAGTTCTGTTTTCAGGCTTTAAAAAAATCTAGCCCGTGATGGGAGACTTTGGCCAATCACAGGTCATTTCAGAGAGAGAGCGTTCCTATTGGCTGCTCATTCAACAGAGGCAGCTGTCAATCACTCGTGAACTCCGATCAAACGGTCAAACTAGGCATCGCTGATCAAATATGAATCAATATTCTGTTACTGTAATGCCTATTTCTCGCCTCAAATGTTTTCAGAAACATCTTGTAGTGTACTGTTTAGCTGTAAAATGAGAAAGTTTGCTCCGGCTGGTGGGCGGTACTTGGTATTTCCTCAACTGATCTCATGACTGCCGAGTCACAAACTTTCTCATTTCACAGCTGAACAGTACACTACAAGATGTTTCTGAAGACATTTAAGGTGAGAAATAGGCATTAAAGTAACAGAATATTAATTCATATTTGATCAGCGCTGAATAGTTTGACCGTTTGATCGGAGTTTGCGAGTGATTGACAGCTGCTCATAGATGGCAAGGCTCCAGCTCGGCTCTGTTTTTGCTCCATTTCTACCCACTGCTGCTTTAAATCTGTTAAATTAGCAGAGCCACAGCAGGCCAGGACTACTATGGAAATCACTTATAATTACCTTTTAGTGTTTTATCCTGTGTTATGCTTCAGATTTATGCAAATCAAATAGTTGCATTAATGCACTAATAAAGAGTAGTAATTTAATTTATGAGCAACTTAGTTTAAAGCACTCATAGCTCTATAAGCATGCAGATGTTGCACTGAAGCATCTTAAAATTCAAATAATCTTGTGTGAAGTAGAGGCCAAAAACTATGCCAAATGGGGGAAAGTTTGCATACATTTAATCTCTAGTAAAAACTGGTGTAAGAAAATATCAAACAGATATTTTTCAGCCTGGAGCTGCTGTGTGGCACAGCAGGTCAGTGAGTCACCAGCCCGTGAGAGTCAACTAAATTGTAGACATTATGCAGAATAATGTATATTATTGGATTATACTTATTGATGCATTAATGTGTTCATCACTTTAATGTTGCAGCTGGTTAAGGTGAGCTCATTTTAATGACTTTATATACTGCTGGGTAGTTTAATCTATAATAATACAACATTTATTCATTGATTATATTTTGTATTAATAATCTGAATCTGTAAAGTAACTAAAGTTATTAAATCAATGTAGTGGAGTAAAAAGTCTAATATTTCCCTCTGAGATGTAGTGGAGTAGAAGTAGAAAGTATCAGAACATGGAAATACTTAAGTAAAGTGCAAGTACCTCAAAATTGTACTTAAGTACAGAACTTGAGTAAATGTACTTAGTTACTTTCCACCACTGAGTACATGTTATACTGCTGTGTTTTTCGAAGCATTCTTTACTGCTCCTGTTGGAATAAAATAATTGTTGATTATTTAACTGCAAAGTAGTAATGTGTTTTTGATACCTTCACTTTTTTTTGCATTAAATCATACCGGGATGTTTGCTGAAATTGATTGAATGTGGCACAGCCCTACCTAGAAAAATGTCCACCAGCCGCCACTACTTTTCAGTGTTATGTGTTATGCTTCAGATTTATTTATGCAAATCAAAATAGTTAACATTAATGCACGAATAAAAAGTAATCAGACAAGTAATTTAATTTATGAGCAACTTAATTTAAAGCACTCACAACTCTAAAAACATGCAGATGTTGCACTGAAGCATCTTAAAATTCAAATAATCTGTGTGAAGTAGAGGCCAAAACCTAGTGAATGGGGACGTTCTGCATACATTTAATCTAGTAGAAAGAGGTATAAGAAAATATCAAACAGAATTTTTCAGCCTGGATATGCATAGTAGGTCAGTGGGTCACCAGCCTGTGAGAGTCCACTTCATACTAAGTGACGAGGTAATAATAGTGAGGAAGGAGGCAACAGGTTCCTCCTAACGCGGCCCAACGGCGCCCTCTAGTGGACACATCCAGCTGTTATCTGACATTCATGTCCAGAGGTTTTTGTTTGTTTTTTCGCTCTTTGGTCCGACGTGCGGATTTAAATCACGTTTTGTCTTCTTTAATAATAAATTACCAGCAGTGACATGTTGCTGGGATTAAATTAAACTCTCAGTTCCACGTGTCTCTGTGCCATCCCCTCTCCTCTTCTCTCCTCTCCTCCGTGAGGACACACTGGGCAGTGCGCCTGGTGGAGCAGCGCTGAGAGGAGCAAAGCGTGGAGGAGGAGAAGAAGACGTTACCAAAAACAACGAAACAAAAGGATTTGGAGAGTTATTTATCCGCTTTTAACAGGTTTGTATCCACTTTTTATTCGCTCTTCAAATTAAAAGGTATTGGTTTCAACGTAGTGGGCAAGAAGTTAAGTTACTTTTCTGAACTCGTTTTTCAAACTCTTGGATGCGACACTTTTCAATGCGTAAGAGAGTTGATGGCGCGTAAAAGTTAATGGCGTTGGCACAATTTGTTGCACTAGTTGTGTTGTTTCGATGTCGCGCAATGTGTTAATTCTGTCAGTGTACAGTTTCTACTCATTCAGATTGTATTTAGCAACTTTTGTGTGTCACATGTGGTGGACTTCCCTGTAACATCCATCAGTCTATCATAAACTTTAAGGGAATGAAAGTTGTTTTCTGTTCATAGCTACAGTCACTACATTATTTCTCAGCTGGATAACAGTGCATATGACTTCATCCATCATCATCTGTGGATGTCCTGATGGGTGTGTGTGTGTAGGTCACCTCAGCTGTGCCACTTTGGTCTGGGCTGTGTGAGAGAGCAACAAGCACCTGCAGGGCCCCCTCCCCATCAGTGGCCCAGACCCCCATTACTGCAGTATGGGGAACTTTTCCAGCAAGGACGGACATGGACCCACAGGTAGGTCAAACACACACACACACACACACACACACACACACACACACACACACACACACACACACACACACACACTAACGAGCCTGCAAATCAACTAGCTCTGGTGATATCACTTCCCTTGAACCTCCTTTGGTCTGTCTCTCTGCATGCTGAAATGGATTTTAAATGTTTGGCAACACACGCAGATGACACCTGGCAAAATGTGTGTGTTGGCCTCATGTTTTGAGATTTTGAGAGACACACCTCAATGCTCTGATACAAAGTAGGGGTGGGGGAAAAAAGTCGATTCACCTATGTATCGCGATTTTGAAATAGATTTTTTTTTTTTAACGCCAGAAGCGATATATTTGCTTCATTTGAGTCTCTGCGGAGGTAGAAGGAAGTTACCGCTTTTATTGTTGTAGTCAGAGTAAACATGACGTCATATCCGTTCCGTATTCGTCAACCAAAACAAACCGCCTCCGGCTGCATTGAGCCAAAGCGAAAAAAGCAAACGGCGGAGGGTCCGCGTGGATACGACCTGCACCCTCACATGTTAAATCCAAAGTGGTAAACAAAACACATACTGTAACGTATGGAAACACTTTGGGGTTTCACACATTGTCAGGAAAAGCAGAGCTAGACATCACGGCTAAAGCTGCATGCTAACTCTGTCATGGACAGGAAACGTTATCGTATTGCGGTAACGTGCGGTCAAGCCAGCTGTCACTCTCCGTGGTCAAATCAGCTGACACTACAACTGTAGAGCGCACACATACTGACATTTATGTTGAATGCATTCAAATGGCCCTGATGGAGCTGACCATGGATGTGTAAAGAGAACAGAGCTGACGGGAGAGCTAGCGATGTACTTGGCAAAGTTAGCGTAAGTATAGGCGTGACTACGTCTGGTTTTCAAAATAAGGCGTTAACAAAGGGAACTGTATATATAAAATACATATATGGAAATAAGATTGAATGGATTATATTCACCAGAAGTATAAAGCATCACATGTCCCTTATAAATTTAAAAGAAAATACCACTAATGTGTGAGGGAAATGTCTTTATTCTTTGAATTTTGGGTTGCTGGAAAAAAAATTTAAGAAATAATGCCTGACAATGACTGATATATTTGACTTCAGGACATCTCTGACTACATACATGTTGAAAAAAAAAATGTCCAAGTAAAAGTCCCTAGAAGTGTATGATTTAACTTTTCCCCCATGATCTAGTGTTAAAAAAAGTTAACAAAATCGCAATAAATCATAATATCTAATTGCAATACATATCGAATCGGCATTCAAGTATCGTGATAGTATCGAATCGGGAGATAGGTGTATCGTCCCAGCCCCAGTGTTGGCCTCATGTTTTGAGTTTATTTGAGTACACCTCAATGCTCTGCTACATGTAGTAGAAGGAGGATGGTGCAGGGAAAAAAAGAAAAATACAGGAAGAGCGAGGAGGCTGCATGAAAGAGGGGTGGATAAGGGGTAATCAGGAAATTGAAGGCAACAAAAGGAGAAGCAAGCGGAAAGGCTGTGTGTGTGCGTGTGTGTGTGTGTGTGTGTATATGTGTGTGAGCGGCAGCAGGAATCTTGGCAGCCCTCCTGTGTGTTGCACAGTGAGTGGTCATTCTCTTGGCGTCCCTATGTGATTCGTTCTGGCCTCGCTGGGCCAGCTGTGATGAATCGGCAGAATTCCCCAGCTCAGCACAAGGGCAGCGGATTAATCATAGGAAGCCTAATGCTATCTGACACACACACACACACACACACACACACACACACACACACACACACACACACACACACACACACACACACACACACACACACACACACACACACCTCGATGGACGCACACACACACACTCTCATTCAGTCAATCTGCCACCCGTGCGCATGGTTGGACGAGCACATTAAGGTTTGGAATGAAGAAATAAAAAAGCAGAGGTGGCATGAGAAAGTTATTAAGACAATCCTGTCATTCTTTCCCAATGATTTGGCCTCACAGCAGGTGGTGTGTAACCTTTTTTCTGCTCTAACATCATTTAAGAGAAAAAAAAAAAACACACATTACTAGCAGTGAAGCTTTTTGTCCAAACAAGGAAAAAGAGGGGAGGAAAGAAAAGAAGGAGACACAACGATGCCCGGCGGTTCCCATAGTTTCTAAAGTTATTATTGGTGGCATGCTGTTATGGGCGAGGAGCACTGAGCCAAAAAGTAAAAATCACTCCTTGTGTTATTGCTATTGTGTCAAGTTTGGAAATTTATTTGCGCCTGACTGCTGCAAATAGGTCTATGTAAGGGAAACGTTTGTCCTCTGTGCATGTGTTCCTGAATTTGGAGAATGAATGTCGCACAACGTCGTGGATGAGCAGCCGAAGAGGAATGTCTGAATTAAAGCATTCATCTTCAGGGGCACGGCCTGGATGCTTGCTGGTCTGGTCACTTCTCTGAATGGTGTTTTCAGTGTCAACATGCCAGACTAGTGACCACTAAACTGTTTTTATTCTGTCCATGATTCAGTTTCTCTGTCAGTTCTTTCAATCTGTTTTATTGTGTCTCTAAAAATGATTCATAACTTAAAAAGCCCACTCAAAATTACTTTTGTTAGACCTGCAGTTGGCAGACATTTGTTGGCATCATTGGGCAAAAGTTCCATAATAAGCTTACAGCATATTGTAATTCAAGTGTTCTGAGAGAAAACTAGACTTCTGCACCTCCTCATGGCTCTGTTTTCAGGCTTTAAAAAAAAATCTAGCCTGTAAAGGGAGTCTTTGGCCAATCACAGGTCATTTCAGAGAAAGTGTGTTCTGAGCGTTCCTATTGGCTGTGCTTCGGCTGGTGGGCGGTGCTTGGTATTTCTTCAACTGATCTCAACATGCTGGGTCACAAATTTTCTCATATTACAGCTAAACAGTACACTACAAGATGTTTCTGAAAACATTTGAGGTGAGAAATAGATATTACAGTAACATAATATTGATTCATATTTGATCAGCGCTGCCTAGTTTGACCGTTTGATTGGAGTCCACGAGTAATTGACAGCTGCTCAGAGACGGCAGACTCAAGCTCTGTTCTGATTGGTTGTTTTCCTCCGGTCTGTGAAATCTTGCAGATGCTATTGGGAGCACCGGAGGACACAGAGGCACATGATGTTTTTCAAATTAACTATCTCATGCTCTACTGTCAGGATATAGATATACCGTTTTATAAACATATATAATCATATTTGCTCCATTTCTACCAACTGCTGCTTTAACTGGCTTAACACGAGTTGACTCTTATTATTAAGTTGTCACAAGAAATGTAATGTGTTTGTCAGTGAGCTTGACACTGACCGCTATCGTTCATCAAAAATGCATCTACAAAACAAGATGACGGTAATTTCGCCAGTTTTTAACAGGGCGTAGCTTAATGGAACAAGAAGTAGCACAGTGACACAGTGAGCTGTTAGATAAAGAGCTGCAAGCATAAGGCTGCACATCTACAACTTCTCAACTACCAACTTCCTTCACTTTTGCAGACTCATGCAGTGTGCAGCATAAAATCAGATCACGGTCCCTCACAGTATGAATGAAAAAGGCCAATTATTGCCTGACTTCTTTATTAAAACAACAATAGGTTATTCTGTAGTAGGCTATTAAACCGCATTTGCTGTTACCACCAGTAAAACAGGTTATCGCCAAGTCAACCAGGACTAAAATCTTACAGATTGCCATTTTAAAATATGTCTTGAGGGCTTTTTAAACATGCATTTGCCTTTTCTTATTTCATCTGAATTCAGTTGTTTTTCTTCTCTAGTGGCCCATGGGGACAGTTTCCACACTCCTCCTGCTTCTCCACAGAGTGATGGGCCTCCTTTCATGCCCGGTGTCCCCCAACTCCTTCACCCCACCTCACCTCAACCAGCCCCAGTTTCATCTCCACCTCCGGTCCCAGTCCTCACATCCAGTGGGAAGAAAGCACAGCCAAGCACCACCCCTACTACCACTTCCACCAGTCCCCCTCCTGTGTGGAGACCTCATCCACTGGTCAGTTCAAATAGCTCCACCATCGGCCCTGGAGTAAGCCCACTGCACAACAAGCCAGGGAGTATTGTGGGTAAAGGACAAGCTGCTTTGGGGAGGAATGGGTGTCCTCCAACCTCCACCCCTCGGCCTCCGGTCTCCCAGGGGAAGACTGTGGCCGTCAGCCCGTCAAAAAGCCCCTCTTCTCTGTGTAGCGCCTCGCCTGTGGTGGGCAGCTCTTCTGGGCCGAACTGGGGGGAAAGGGACAGCGGTCTGAGTCAGTCTTTGCTGCCCGCTCACGAAGCTGGGGACAGCTCACAGGGTGAGGAGCTGGAGAAGCTGCTGGAGGAGTGTAGGACAACACTGGGTATCCCTGCCAGTCAGGATGGAGCCACGGACACAGCAGGTAATTTATAATGCAATATACTTTCTATATTTATTTATATATTCAGGTCTGCAGGATTTTTTTCTTGCGCACTAAAACTTGCCATTTCATTGTGGGCTTAACATTTCCCTGTTTTGAGAAGGGCAAATCCATTTCCTTGACATTTTTTTAGTATTTGATATGCATGTGATGTCTTCTGACATTTCTGTATCCTTCCCTCAGGGATACTGAAGCATCTACTGACAGAAGTGAAGAGTTTGAAGAGTACTTTACAGGTGAGATGCGCTAGTAAGGTTGTTTGTTTTTAAATGTATTCTGGACGGTTTCTTCTTCTCTAATTTCCGTCTGTGTGGTCAGTGCGGTTGCGCCCGAAATTCTATACCAACATGCTATTTACAACAGTTTGTGAGATTTTTTTAGCATGTCCAAAACCTTAGTATGAAACCAATAGTATGCGAATTGCATACTAATTCCAATGAAATATTACAGTATGCAACGCTGGACACTACGGCGGCATAAATAACCCACAATGCAATGCGGTAGTGACGACAACGTTCATAAAAGGCATTGACGGACAGCTCTGTGACGTCCAAAACGCTTCAATTTAAAAGTACAAGATGTGGACACAACTTGAAAATAAGTTAAATGAAGAAGCGGTCTAAGAAATAAAATAATAGGCTGGTCGGTCCGATAACTGCGTTAACTCCGATAACTGCTTGCTCGCTCTAAATAGACATGAACGAGCATCGCTCAAAACAGTAAGGCGACGCACGTCAGCTGAAACCACAATATCACTCTATATTTCAGCTGCTTGGCAGTAATGTTAGCTGACCAGACGGAGGTCTCTTCATGAATCACTGCTGATCCTAGTGTTGGCTTTTCCTGCTTCAGCCGCCCGACCGCGGCCGGAGGGAGACAACGGCACCCGGTCGGAGACGATAACGTTTCTCGCTACGGAGCCCCATCACTTCACAAGACATGGAAAACCTCTGTTGGTCTGGAGGAGCTGCAGCAGTTATTTCTGCACAAACGTCCACTGTACATTCACCAGATATTCTCAGAGCTACGAAGTCTTCTGCAGTGTGTAGTGTGCGCATGTGCACGTGAGGTGGAGTGAGCTGAGTGAAGGCAAGTAGGCAGAGAAGCAGAGTACAGCAGAGACTCCGGTCCTGGAGACCAAAGCTACAGTCTCCCCAGCGTACTCTGACTGCGACCAACACTGTTTTGCAAGACGGGCTTCACTAGATATAACTTTGCGGTTTTGGTGCTTCCGTGTAGTTTGTGTTGGAGTCTTGTCTGAACAGCGTAGCCACAAGCAAGCGCGCATGGGACACCGACCCGGGTGATTTATATGTGTAAGAAGTTACAAACAGTCCCTTTAATGTGTTTATATATTTGGCATATTTCCCAACGGACATTTTGGCCCACCGGCCATAGTTTGGCCACCCACGCTCTAATGGTTGTAGTTTTTGAGTTTTCATTTCAAAGTTTGTCTTGTATTTCCCACTAAAAATTTACCTTTTCCTATCTTTAGCCCTTTTTTTCTTTGCCAACACACTTAAAAGACTACAGTGGATAAGTATAGCAATGTAAACAGGAAGACACACACTCCAATTATACATAAGTCAGAGTAGTGCTTATGACCTTTCATCCAGGAGATAACACCAAAGCATACCCTGTCACCCTCCACCCCCCACCCCCCTCTATCACAATAAGCCTTGGACTGGGCCCCGCTGGGAGCTGCAGCCTTGCTAATGGAGGTCTTCCTGTCCTCTGCTAGAGGCCCAAAAGAGGAAAATCGTTGAGATCATCTTCTGTCAGTTGTTTGTAGCTCATACTTGTAGAGTTGATCAGAGATAGTTGCATATGGGTGTGGCTCCTTTTGAAAGGAGAACATAAATCTTGAATGACACCTGTTGCCTTCTTTTATTTTATTTTAAGTAAGAAGTAAAGCTTCCATCATCTTTGGACCCCAGCAAAAGACACTTGTCCAGTAGAGAACCATACCAGCTAATTTGGACTGACACTATTAGGTTCCGGATAAATCATGCACAATTCATAAGAATGTAAATTCTTTCAAGCACTCTTCAGTCCTATTGCTCGGGCGTTCCTTGCTCTTATGAGGATGGTGATATGCTGCGGTAATTTCCTGTTTCTTCGTTCGTTCCAATTCCTGACCCTCCCTTATGAGGATTGTAGCCAGAGGCTCCCAGCTTCCTCTAGATCTGCCACAGATTACAACAGCTGGAGTATGACCTACAGTATGTATGTCTTTGTCAACCCCCATCTCTTTTCTGTGACTGTCCTCACTTCTACTATTCTTTTCTTTTGAATTATTTGAATTGTTATATTTCAACGAAGTGCTAATCTGACACACATGACAATCGTGTACTCCTTGTCACCTCCTTCCTCTACTTGATATTCAATCCCTGCTCCCTCCTGTTTCTCCTTCCTCTCTCCTCCGTTTTCCCACATCCCTGTAAGGGACCTGGAAATAAGAGCCTTGCACAGGCCAGCTAAACCTCAGAGAGACTGTGGCGTACCACCGAGAGGTAGCCGTGCATTAGAAATCGGGCCAATCCAACGCGGTGTTTACATGGGCCCTCGGTAGGGCAATATAAGCCTGCAAAGCTCGACTTTATGAACCCTCTCCGTCTGCTCTGCTGTCCTGGGAGGCTTTTTGTGGCGAGCCGGAGAAGGGGAGTGCAGCGCGGAGGAGGGGGGTTCACATTCGGCTGTTCAGGAGACAAAACTTGTTTTGTTTTGTGCTGTGTGGGGACGGTGAGGGGGGGAGGGCTGCAAGCTCGCAGTGACTGACTGGCCATGTGTTTTTCTGTGTGTGCTCCACGTGAGACTCACAAACACGTACAGATGCATTGAAAGACTTGGCTGGTGCGATTGGTTTTTTAGCTTTGTATGGACGCCTCCCCTCCTCCTTCCCTTTCCCTGTGCCTCTCTGCCTTTTCTTCCTTCTTTCTCCATCAGAGAGCTGACCGCTCCTCCCTGAGCACAAGAACTCCAAACAATTACCCTCCAACTTTTGCTGCAGTGCTCCTCTCTATCTCATCCCGTCCTTCCTCTCTCCGTTTTCTCATTCGCCTCTCCTCTATCTCGCTTCCTCTTCTCCTAGTCTGCACTTTCACTTCCATCCATCTTTTCATCTGACCCCAAGTTGCTTAAGCCCTTTTTTCTTTAGCTCTGACGTTTTCTTGACCTTTTTTTTCCTGTGTAATTTAAGTCGCCATTATTCTTCCAGTCCCATTCTGTCAGCTAAGCCTCTCCTCTCCTCATCTGTCTTCATCTCTGCGTTCCCAAACGCTCTCTGTCTGCGCGTAATGGATTTCGGATGTACTGAAGTTAAACTGAATTCCGAAAACACATGATTACCCAATGTGCACCGAACTACTATGAGACGTACCATCTGTCTGTGCTTATGCGCACCACCAGTCTTCAATTGTCTTACCCAACAAAAATGAAAACACTCATTCATGTCTGGGTGGTGTGGGTGTGTGAGTGTGTGTGTGGGTGGCTGGTCACATTTGTGCTCCCTCCCTCCCTCCTGGAGATTTAGCCGATCTCAAAGCCCTGCTTTGGAATCAGTTCCAGGTGAACGCTGCCGGAGATTTCCAGGAACGATCTGCAGGTTCCCTCTCGGCCCTCTTTTCTCCTCGCTAGGCTGCTCCAGACTCAAAAAGGCCCTGTATCTGGAGGCCACGGAGGCTGTTCACATGTAGAATGAAGATTGGGAGGATTGGAGCAAGGGGGGCTCGTGTGCATGCTGTGTCGAATTAGCAGCTCCGTGTAAATGGCAGCGACTTGGGACCCCTTTTCTTTTGATGTCAGCAGACATTTAGATATGCAACTTGTAGGCGCTACTGAGCTATTTTCATGTGCCAGTCGGGGGGAATTTGCCCGTTTTGTGCATGTGTGTGACTGCTGTAGAGGAAGTAAAATGTCCCTTAATAGGTGTAACGGTGTATTCAAGCACTTCTTTGAATACACACCACAGGCTGTGGAAAGCTGGAGCCATTACAGAGTTGGGATGTTTCCCCAAGTATGTATGAGAAAGACTGGGTGTGGAGGTGAACTAGGGACAGATGGTTGGAAAACACACACTGACTCAATCTCCAAATGTGCTGGACCCTTTCCAGGAACTCAGATGTGCATCAAGAGTATAGACAAGTGTATCTGTGTGCTGGGTAGCACATCTGGTCTTGCAGTGGGGCACTAGGTCAGCTCTTGAGGGAGTACGAGTGTGTGTGTGTGCATCTTAAGACTGACAACCCACACCCTTATCTCAGTGTGAACTTGAGGAGCGTTCCTTCCTGTTTCCTTAAACAGACATGCTCCAGTTGGAGTCACGTCCAGATAACAAAGGCTCTGTGGAGAGGAGATCCTTCAGGTCCGAGTGGGTGTTTTTTAGTATCGCTTAATATAGAACTCTCCAAACACACACCGCTATGCTACTATCCATTTGATACCAAGGAGAGTGTCCCTGAATGTGTCGATGAGTGTGAGAAAACTTAACAATGTGGTTTGGTGGTAAGAGAATAAGGGAGGTGTGTGTGTGTGTGTGGGAGAGAAGAGGGGAATACGATATGTGTGTGTGTGTGTGTGCAGTGTAATCGGGTCCAGCTGTGGTCTTGAGTCACTGGTCAGATGAGGGAGGGACTTGGCTCAGATATCTCCTCCTCCTCCACATCTCCATCCATTCTTCATCTAATTATCAACCTTCCCAAGTTCCCTCCGCTCCTCAGCACTCGTCCTCGCGTCTCTCACATTGCTCCACAGTCTTAACAGTATTAAATCTGTGCTTGATTTCAACCACTTTTATTGTCCTTCGTCTCTCCTTTTCCTTCTTTCTCATTCCCTCTCTCCTTTTTATGATGATTGTTGCTTAACGTTTTTAATGTCCTGGTATCGTTTGCCATCTGGCTTCATTGGTTCTGAGTCTCTTTTGATGTCTGGGGCAGTGTTTGTGCACGTCCGAGGCAATAATACTCTTAAAGACTGAAAACATGGAAACTTTTTGTGCATCATGAAACTGAGTCTGTGTCAAACAAACACTTGTGTTGGTGACACAGAATGCAGTTTCACAATGCAACCTTGGCACCGCTCCCAAAATGTTGCTTCAATCTGTTTTTTTCCTGTCCGTGTCCAAACTTGTTAAGAGTCCTTTTTTTTCCAAAAATTGATAAATGACATGAACAAAACCTTTTGGCTCACAATTCAGTTATGCCCCATTAGAGTTGACTTGCCAGTTCCAGTTCTCTGTGCTTGCTGAGGCTTGCTGCTCAGTTCAGTTCAACCTGTAGAGTCCTACAAATAGATATTTGATTGTTCATTTGATTATAGTCATTGTCAGCTGAGAGTTCAGATATGTTGGTTTTTCCAGTTTGGTTTTAAATGCTAGTCTAATCCTTTGTATGCTGTGTATTAAGTCATTAGAGAAAATGATTTGCAGTAGAAAAATACTTGTCTAATAGTGTTGCAGTATGAGTTGCCTGTTTGTACTTTAATGAAAACAATAAGCTACGTGTTTTATTGTTCTGGACCCAGAAGTAAATTTAACTGAGAAAAGATGTCTGTCAAAGTGTTTGCAATAGGGACTTTTTTTTTTCAACAAACAAACATTCAGAAAGACGAGCTTCCGGATGACCGTATGAGTTGACGTGTTAAGGCTAATTGTGTGCTGCCATCTACCTTATCTTTTAAGAACCACACATATCAGTCTGTTTTCATTAGGGATGTCACAATACCAGAAATGTTGCAGTCAATACCAATACCAGTGAATTTCCATGACTGTCGATACCAATTTGATACCACAGTAGAATATAAAAGTAAAACAATAAATCCCAAGTACTTCAACATCTACTTCTTTAATACCATTTGCATACTGTTTTTTTGTTAGGAAGTTAAACAGGTTATAATTCCCTCTCTATTATCTATTCTATATTGCTGTGAAAACATCTCCTCCAAACAACTGTATTTATTCAAGTTTCTCACCAAAAAACTATATTTTACAAAATTACATTTGAACACATCCATCGATACCGTTAGAATTTACCTTCGCCAAATATTTTTCATTTATTCATTACTGAATAGAGCCTGAACGCATCATAATGTAAATCAACAGCACCTCCCGTGTTGAAATCGGCAAGATGAGAGCTAGTTAACGTTAGCTGTTAGCAGCTGGTAAGCAGCACAGCCCTGCACGGAGCTAACAGCTAACATTAACTAGCTCTCGTCCTGCCGATTTCAACACAGATTTGTTGTTCACAATGTAGAATTATCATGAGAAAAAATAGGGTTCCCTGGACGCATCGATGGTGAGATTAGTACGTCCCAAACACATTTTCACACATCGCCCCCAGGATGACGGGACGCTATTAGTCTCGAGTCCTGGCGGTACTTACCGTACTATTGAAAAATAAGTGCCGTCACATTTTCTGAATTTTGGCATTGGCTTGGTACCAAAGTATAGGTTCTCGTGACATCCCTAGTGTTCATATAACGCACCATCAATCAGTGTTTGTCACATAAACGCCCCTATTGTTTCCCTTCCAGACGGAGCGGGGGGATTGGCTGCAGTTCCAGGCTGACCTACAGGTGGCGGTGTCAGTGGCGGACCGTCTGAGAGCCGAGGCAGAAGAAGAGCTCACTGCACTCCGAACGGCGCATAAGGACGTTGAGAGGGAGCTGGCCGCTTCCCAGCAGAGACAGAAGGAGGCCGATGTGCAACTGGTCACCCTGAGAGGGGAGCTGGAGGAGAGCAGGCAGAGACTGGCCACTCTCTCCCTGGCTCCATGTCAGGAACCAGAGAGGCCCAATGGAGAAGCGACCAACAGCTCCGAGAGCAAAGACGGGACCCAGAGGGGAAGGGAGAGGGGGCTGTACAGGTCGGGGCGAGAAGGGGTGGAAAGCAGGAGTCCGAATGAACTGACAAAGAATGTCGAGGAGGCCAGAACAGACTGTAAAGGTGTGGCTAAGCGTTACCTGAGAAATGTGACCAATGAGGATAGGGGTGGAGAGGAGGTGCGATCCAACGAGATACGAAGGACGTTAACCGCAGAGAGGTCAAGGTGAGAGAAACGGTTTGACCTTGTGCTTTTTGGGGAATACAGAAAAACAAATACTTCATTTTGTGTAGGTGGCACTTTAATGTGTTCCGACAGAGAAGTATTTCAAAATAAAAGCCCAAATTCTTTTTTGGTCCTCCACATTTTTTATCTCTGACACAGCAGTGACAAATGGATTACAATCACCAAATTTGGTCGGGACTGTGATTGTGGTTTCTTTTGAGTGCACTACTACTCAACCCTCAGGCCTCCACAGGGCCACTTGAGGACAGTTTGAACAGCTTAATTTACAGCTGGAGCCGTGTGGAACAGCTGTTCTATAAAAAATGCCACCAAAAACAGTTGGTCTGGTTTATTTGAGTTGACTAACTATGCATTGTAATTTTGCAGAAGCCTGTCCAGATTACCTGCTTCCTCAGGCTCCCCCACCATGCAGAATGGAACTTCCCAGCCCAATACTGCCTCAACACTTGGACCTATAAACAAGGTGAGATACTTTAACTTGAGGAAGATCCTCATTAGAGTTTGGTCGTTAACCAGGAAATCCATGGTTTGCTGATCATGCAATGATTTTGTCTGAATTTTAATAAATCTTGTCTTCTTTGAAGAACGTTGGGCAACTAAAAGGCCGAAGAAGTCTGGATTGGCAAGACAGCAAGTCGAGCACTGACACAGGTGTGTGTGTGTGTATGTGTGTGCATGTGCGTGTGTGTGTGCGTGCGTGCGTGTGTGCGTGTGCAATTTAGTTTTTATTGCACACATGCACGAGGATGCACAAAAATGATAATTGGACGGCGTTAACCCACCAAGAAGTGCAGCATTGTGCCAACAAAGGCAGTGAAGAAGAACACTGCGTGCTAGTAAACATGAAACGATGTAAACAAAGCAGGATTTAATATAGTCAATAAATCAGCTTTACAAATGTTTTACGAGGAGGGAAATGCATTCAATATGTTTGTTAGACCTCAAAGATACGCCGTCGCAACGTAACATCATGACACAACTTTTGTTTGTTAACGAGAAAACTCCACAGGGCACCTTTTTAAAGCTGCACTAATCAAAATTTTCATATAAACTATGACTAAAACGACTATGTGTAATGTGGAACGGAAGCTCGTAAGAAAAGCCCACAGGTAATTGCAGTATTACCCAACAATGCAGTTTCCCTCAGCTCTTTAGTGGTTTAGTATCTTCACTATTGCTTCACTCTCAGCACTCTTATAGTGTTGTTTTCAGCATGCAACAGATGGCTGTTTTCAGAATAAAAGCTCAGATAAACCAACTGTATGCTATCTACTCAGCACCAAACACGCAAAGTTAGCTAATAAATGATGAACATAGTGAGGTATATAGCTGCTAAAGAGAGACTTATTTTCTCAAGAGTTGGAGACCAAAACAGAGCTACAAATAAATGCTAATGTAGCTCTGTGACTTTCGAATGTGTAAATGTTTGCTAACTAGTTTGCTTCCAAAGTATAGAGAGTATAGAAGCAAAGAGACAAAACTCCGGTAATTTTTGACAACAGCCGCTGCTGCCATTTAGGATTGAAAGCGCTTATTATATATGTATGTATATATATATATTTTATTGTTCAACATAGGCCATTTTGGTAAAATATGACAATAGAATATAATTAATTTAGTTTTACTTTTGTCCGGCACTTTATAGACGGATGTTTTACTGCCGTCTGGTAGTCGCTTTCAGTCAAAAATGGCGGAAGCGTAGCTTTGCTGCTGGGCGTTGATGTTGCAATGGAACGAACAATTGACTTTCTCTTCTTGGCAATATACGTTCTTTGTCGCTACTTTATACAGTGAATGTAAATTATACAGCTTGTTCAGCTGCCCCCTAGTGGCCAAAAATCAATGAATGCTGCTTTAAACATGTAGAAGTTCATGTTAGCATGTTTAGGGTGGTGTAGCTAAACCTCTCTCTTTCCCAGCGCTGCTTGAAGTGTTCGTAATGACTCTTGGGTAATGAATGTTCCTTGTCTTTACAGGAAAACGTGAGGAGTCTTTAAACAAGTACAACTCTGCCCTCACTGAGCTGCCTCCCAGCAAGTGAGTCCACACACACACACACACACACACACACACACACACACACTGACAAACTATTGTGTCCAAGGGACCAGCCCAATTGCTACATCCTGTGTAAATCTAATTACTCATTTTGACCCTGGTACATTTGTCTGGTGAACTCATAAAGCTCGATATTGGGGCCAAAACACCTCTCCCACTTGAATCAATGTGTTAATTAGGTTTTCCTTTCAATAACAGAGTCAACTATGTCACAAGATTTTTTTATAACACCCATCTGATAACAGCAACTCCTGCAGTGTTCAAACCAAAAAAACCTGACGCCTTGTTTCTTGTTGTTGTCAGGTCCCAGGATGGTTTCAACCTGCTGCTGCGTCGCCATGGAGGCTCCAAGAGAAACTCGCTGCTCCGCTGGTGTCAGAGCCGGACACAAGGCTACAAGGTGATCCTGGGCATGATTTACTTTACATGTTTGTTTTCCCCAAAAGCAAAAGGATGATTGTCTCACAGACGTTGTGACAAATTCCGATTGGTTAAAGGTGCTGAATGCGTGATAGGGAGCATTTCTATTGCCTTTGCACAGCTCTCAACATGGTGACGCAGCTAACAGTGCTAACAGCGCTAACTGTGGAAACAATGGCAAAAGTGCTGACAGAGCTAACAGTGTTAACCCGGGGGGAACCGGAGGGTGGGGGCTACGCTTCTGCAACGATGCCGTCGGTCAGGACGGCGTTATCAGCTGTAACCGCCATATGAGAGCAGTGCAAAGCGGCGGCTGTGAGCTAGCCAATGGGGCACGCTCACATGCAAGAACATGCACTAAATGCACACTATTCACCTCAATAGGCACGTTTTCACAGCAGTGAAGTCCACACTAACCAAAATATTGCCGCAGAAAATAACGCTTTCACTTTCTGTGGCCAATCAGTGAAAAGCACTATTCTTGATGCAGTTTAGCGAAGAAGCTAGCGGCTAAAAATAGCTAACATTAATCAAAGCATTATGATAAGGTAATAATTATACAATTATACTTAATCTACAGCTAACGTGAAATAACAACAGTGACACTGAGTTGTGAAACCGTCAACTACAACATAGGGTAATATAATAGCAAAATAATAGTGCCAGATACTCGTAGGGAAGGACTGAGGGTCCCGTTTCTGTCCGTGTTATGTTGCAAATATGCTTCCAGCAGGTCAGTAATCCTCTGTATTTACGCGTGGAAAACGAAAGCGGGATGTATAACATTAAATCAGTCATTATGAATGTCCAAGGGGTGCGATGTGAACGCTGGTATACCAGCCGGTGTACCAGCTGGTATAATTCGCTCCTCGTCATCCAATAAAGATATCCCACCTTTCAAAACAATGCGCCATGACAACCGCTATTTTAGGGTGTACGGTCTAAGACCTGCTCTATATATAAAGCGTCTTGAGATAACTTCGGTTGTGATTTGAAGCTATACAAAAATAAATTGAATTGAATTGAATTGAATTGAATTACGGAGGACTTTACACCTGCTACGGGGTAGGTATAAGATTTATACTTCGTTGGAACTATTTCAGCTGGTGCAACCCTTAAAAAGTTAGAAAATGTCTTCTGTGAAAAAGCCTGTGTCAAATAGTTACTTCACCGCTGGAGTTTCAGTTTGACTGTTGCATCTTAACCCATTGCTTCTCTTCACATAATCTTTTCTCTCCCTGCAGAATATCGACATCACCAACTTCAGCAGCAGCTGGGCCGACGGTCTCGCCTTCTGCGCTGTCTACCACACCTACCTCCCCTCACACGTCCCTTACACCACTCTCACTCCAGAGAACAAGGTAGGAACTGTGCCTGGTGTCCGTATAATGGATAGCACCAAGTGATTTATGGTGTTAAACTTATCGATTCGTCCTTTTTCTTTGTAGAGGGAGAATCTCAGTCTGGCATTCAAAACAGGAGAGAGTGTTGGGATTGCACAAACCCTGGTAAGCTTTGGTGTCTTTTACAATAAAGCCTCATCTGACTTTTCTTTGACATATACAAGGTTGATTTTGAGCTTAGAAATGTATTTGAAATCTTTACTCCACAGACAGTAGAGGAGATGCTGAGAGCAGGAGGTCCTGACTGGCAAAGGGTTCTGGGATACGTGGAGGGCATCTACCGTCATTTTGAGATGTGACCGCTGGAGGTACTGACAGACAATCCCAACATAGTGGCTCCTTAAGGACTCCTCAAAGGAAACGATACAAGTTGTGATGACTTCCTGAATACTATACTTTGCCTTTGTTGTGTGTCCAGAAATTGGATAAACTTTTGTGAGCAAAAAAATTACATTCAAAGTTACAATTTGCAACTTTGGACATTTTAATTTGCTGCTGTGGATTGAAGTTCCTTCTGCTTGGTTTCTGTCATACGCTGCTTCTTCCTCTGACCAGGTAGAGGCTATGGAAGTGGCGCGGCCAAACGTTTTGGTTGGTTTGTTACCGATGTCGTATTAGGGGTATAACGATACATTTTTACAACGATACAATTTCCATGGTTCCGATACGATTCAAGGATGATATTTGGCTCATCTAGAGCGATACGATTCAATGATTTGAAATCGATATGGTAACTTTTTTTTGCCAAAATTTCAATCAGTGTGACTGTGAAATAAATAGATGACAGTGCAGGTCAGGATTACTCAAAGTTTTTATTGTAAGGGAATCAGGAATAAATTAATTATGGATATAAACAAGTAAACAACAATTAATGGCAAATACATACACCTTTTATTTGAAAATTATAAATCATTTCATACATGAAAAACATTTTTAATCTATGTTAGACTAACGTTAGTTGAATTTCTGTTTTGTTTTTTACTTTACTCCCGTGATAATTTGCCTCGCGGACCGTCTGCTCTCCGGCTGGAT
Organism: Sebastiscus tertius; assembly: GCA_916701665.1. Classification (NCBI taxonomy): domain Eukaryota; kingdom Metazoa; phylum Chordata; class Actinopteri; order Perciformes; family Sebastidae; genus Sebastiscus; species Sebastiscus tertius. Next base: position 32,407 of record CAKAOH010039006.1, read on the forward strand.
ACGTGAGGTTGATGCTGCACGTACATATGATGTCATGACGGGGGAAGGAAAGTCATTTTCTCTGAATAAAAAACCGACAGCGCGTGGGAAAAACGTCTGTGGGTGACACCGACGCCGTTCTCGTCCAGTGGATTGATGCGCCTGAAACTCTGCCGACAGGCTCCTATGCATCGCAGCGCAAGCAGCTCATGCAAACCAGTGCTCATCTCCCTCCACGCTGTTACCGGGTGAGAGTGCGAAGAAGGGGCGGCGTTCATCTGCATGCACGCCATTGATGCGCGCTCGCGCTGCAGAGGGCAGAGCGGGCGAGCTGGCACATGTCTGGTGAGTGAACCGGAGTAACGTTTAACGTTTCTTTACTAATAAAAGTGTTAAAAAACACTCACCTTAAATACAAGGTGCAAATTCTAAGTATCGATACAATTGATTTTTGCGTTTCAAATCGATTTTATATCGATATACGTCTCCCGTGAAGGAAAACTTGCCGAGTACCTCTCGATGTAGTTGGATCGTAGGAATATAAATCAATACATCGATGTAGTAGATGAATCGTTACACCCCTATGTCGTATGCATTCTTATATCTTTCTCATACTTAATCAGCTGACATTTGACATACATCAGTATGTGTTGTGAAGAATTCAAACACAGTGAAAGTAGATGGCTTATCAGAATCTAACCAACTGAGCAGGAGGGGAAGGATTAACTAGACAACTACCGTTTAAAGGGATCGGTTGTGTGTTTTGAAGTGGGGTTGTGTGAGTTACTTATCCGTAGTAGGTGTATTACTTACAGTAGATGACGGAAAGTGTGACACCAGCATCGAGAAACAGGAGTACCGGCACCGGAGCAAAGCAATGTACTGCTGTGGACGGGACGGCAGAAAAACTTATTTTATCCGTTTCAGTGTAGACTATATCCAGAATATTTTCCGACAGCGAACTGAAATGAAAGTGAAATGTATCTATACTGTTTTTGTCATCTAAGCCAGATAGCTTTGGAGAGAGTATAAATAAGTTTCACTTTCAGTTAAGTTCCCCGTCGGAAAAGAGAAAGAAACGGCTGTCTGACGGCGGTGAAAATATTCTAAATATAGCGTACACTTCAACGGATATCAGTTGTTTTGTTTTTTTTAGGTGAGCCTTTCTTTTAGGTGGCTAAAATATGTTTTTCTGCCGTTCCCGTTTAAAGCACTGTATTGCTTTACTCCGGTGTCGGTACTCCTGTTTGTTTCTCCTAACTGGGGTCACGCTGACCGTCATCTACTTTAAGTAATACACCTACTATGGATAAGTACCTCATACCCGCTTCACGCCAACACTCCAACTATCACTTCATTACAAAATATTACATATTGTAGCTTTCAAAATAAAGACTATCATTGACCACAATAGAGATGAAGACTATCAAGATCGTTTTCAAAGCATCCTTATGAGGAAGGTGTATCTATAGGTAGAGTTGCTGTAAATGTCTCCACACTGGTACTTCACTGGCCGAAAGTACTGTAAGTACTGTATTACATCATGTCCTTCATCAAATTTGTAAGCAGTCCTTAAACTGCAGGTTGTTTTATCTGCCAATGTGTGTTTGCCTTTTAACCTTGTCTGTGATGCTTTGCAAAGATTCTACTTTTTCCTGGACCTGTTAGCACTCTGTAAATATGCACTTTTGTCAGCACCTTGTTGGTGTACGAATGTAATAATGTACAGTACAGATGTTACACAGCTGCTGGAGTCTTCTAAGGGCTCGGTATGCATTCAGAAGCAGGGCTGCAGACCAGTTAGAAGATTTGTGAAGTTCAAATGTGTTTTCTCTGAAAAACGCAGCAGCTGTGTGGCGATGATCAAAATCTAAAAAAAGTGCCTCCATGTTATCACAAGTGTGCCAGTGCTGTTTGGGTGCTCAGGGATGTGCATCACAGGAGTGACATAGGCCAAAATCAAATGCAAGCCTACACAGGCTTTCACATCCGGTTTCTCACGTCACACCTGCATCCTCACAGATGCACAAACACACTCTCGTACTACACCAGCCAGCGCTGAGAAACTGAGTAACTGGTTTTGTTTCGACAAGTTTAAAGCTGAGTTTGTTGCCAAAGTCGCACGTGCCAAATATTGGAAAAATACTCCTTTTTTTTGTGGAAATGGACCATTGTAAAAACATGTTTATATGTAACTAGTGTTATTAAAATACCAAAGAAATAAAATGTTAATATGAAGCAATAATACTTAGTGGGTATTGTGTAACCCAGTGACTTCCAGAATACCTTTGAGTACATTCAGCACGTACTACAATGACAAGACTGAACACAGCCAAGTAAAGTATTCCCATCTCTTCTGGGAAGAAGCTCAGCCCTTAAGTGATGCGTTAGCTTTGACTTTACTGCCTCCTGCTGGTAAAGAAGAGTCAATGCGGGCTTTCATTGTGCCTGTGTCATCATGTTCCTTGGTGGAAATTTTAATTACTGCTTAGAGGTTAAAACATGATCCCACAATGTCAGCTTATCTCCTCTCTGCTGCTATTTTTACTGCAAACTCTTTGTGTAACCTCTATTTCTGCATCACACTTGCATAACAGTGCAAAAACAAAGATACAATATATGACATGCATTTTTTTTTAAGTTTAATACTAAGACCAGTAGCTTATGTTGGAACAAAGTTCACTAGAGCTGCAATGTTTAATCAATTGATTAGTTGTCAACTATTAGATTAATCACCAACTATTTTGATAATCGATTAATCGGTTTGAGTCATTTTTTAAGAAAAAAAGTCAATTCTCTGATTCCAGCTTCTTAAATGTGAATATTTTTTGGTTTATTTACTCCTCTATGACAGTAAACTGAATATCTCTGAGTAGTGGACGAAACAAGACATTCGAAGACGTCATCTTGTGCTTTGGGAAACTCTGATTGACATTTTTCACCATTTTGACATTTTATACACCAAACAAGAGAAAATAATCAACCGATTAATCGACAATGAAATTAATCATTACTTGCAGCCCTAAAGTTAACTGCATTTCGGTGACTGATCACCATTTTCTCCAAAGACGAAGCCTCAAAAACTCCTCACTGTTCTGTTATCGCAGAATAATTAAAATGTCAAACCTGTTTACCACATACTGTAGCTGAACTGCATCCAATAACATGGATTTCTTTTCCAAGGACACCGTATAAAGTAGTAAAATGTTTTACAAAAAATTATGCAGATTCAAATAACAGCCTCTTACTTTCAGATAACATTGCAAGAATTCAACTCTCAGGTGGTTTTGTGTCACATATTACATGCAGCGTTGTGTTCTTTTCTGACATTCAAGACGTGTTTTCTTCTCAGTATGGATACACCGGAACGTCTCTCTGTGTGCTTTAGAGAGGACTGGGAATTGTCAAACCCTGAATAGATAGATGAGACGCATCCCGCTGGGCAAAGGCGTTAAGAGTGTGTGAAACCCCCCACCGCCACCACCACCACCACCACTACTACTACCTCCTCCTTTGTGTTTGACAAAGACTATGTGTGACAATATGTGTATGCATCCCGGTGTGTGAGACGGACGGGAGGTGGGGTTTCGTAACACGTACTGTAGGTCCAGGTCACTTCACGAACCGGTCGCTGTCAGTTTGGTGTATGAAGCAGACGTTGAACGTGTGGCGAAGCGGGGACCAGAAGCATGGATGGGATCTGGACTCTGGTTGTGTGTGTGGGAGTTGTGTGTTCTGCTGTGCCTGGTTCGACTCAAGACCCGTCCAAGTAAGAAACGTAGTTTGTTAGTAGGGCTATGCATTGTCAAGAATCAGGCGATATGATACATAACATGACACAGGGGTTATGATTCAATATATTGCTATACTGTAAGCAAGGCGATATATTGTGATTTGTTAAAATCTAATTTTAGGAAAACTGTCATAGTATAAAGAACATACCAGAATTACTGTACACCGTTTTAGAATTGGTACAAATAACACATTTATACTGCATGCAAAAAACGGCATGGTTTTTGTAAAACTGCATGTGATTATCATAAAGTGGGCATGTCTGTAAAGGGGAGACTCGTGGGTACCCGTAGAACCAATTTTCATTCACATATCTTGAGGTCAGAGGTCAAGGGACCCCTTTGAAAATGGCCATGCCAGTTTTTCCTCGCCAAAATTGAGTGCACCTTCTGAGTGTTATTTAGCCTCCTTTGACAATTTAGCCAACAAGCTAGTATAACATCTGTGGTACCACTGGGTTCCTTTGGTTTTGTAGTTTAATATGACGCCAGTATCTTCACTCTAGAAGGCGGGCCGTCAGATTTTTAAGAGGTTATTTAAAAATCCATAGTGCTATGGAGCATATAATATCGTGATACTCACATGTATCGATATTTTCTTACTTGTTAATACAATCTTTTTCTATTATTATTTCTATATTAATGCAGTTTTTATCTCGCACTACGGCTTGTTTGACCAATCAATAACAAGCCATTCCTCCTCTTCCTACTAGGACATTGTATGTGATCTCAGCTCCAGAGGTGTTGCATGCTGGAACACCCACTTTGCTGGCTGTCACCTTCCTTGCCGACTTCTCTGGCAGGGTGACGGCCGAGGTGGCACATGGCGACACCAAAGTTGCCCAGACAGAAGACTTCCAAGGAGGTGACACTGCAGTTGCACAGAGGTTTAGGTTTGATTTGCATAATCACTTTTTGACTTTTTAGAGGACTAAAGTGTCATTCTGTTTCTAAGGTTTGACCCGAGTCCTCACACTCCCTCCTGTGAGTATGACTTTCATCTTCTTTGATCGTTCTTCATTTAAATGTTTGCTTTTCTCACAGATGAGAAAATAATACTTGGAAATGATGTGTCTAAAAATGCTTATATAATCGCTCCAGATTC